>JAGFMF010012071.1:216042-236180 GCA_019455555.1 Galemys pyrenaicus | reverse complement strand
GACTTTTATGCTTTATTTAGTAGAGGTGGCCAGGGACATGGCAGGCAGGGGTGCCAGGGGGCCGGGAGGCTGGCAGGCCTCCCAGCCACCAGCGCATCTCACCCTCTCAGCTGCTTTCTTCTTCTTGCTGCTGCTGCTGCTGCTCCTGCTGCTGCTGCTGCTGCTGCTGCTGCTGCTGCTGCTGCTGCTCCTGCTGCTGCTGCTGCTCCTGCTGCTGCTGCTGCTCCTGCTCCTGCTCCTGCTCCTGCTCCTGCTCCTGCTCCTGCTCCTGCTCCTGCTCCTGCTCCGGTCCGTCCTGTCGGTTGGTCCTCGCAGTTCTGTCTGTTGGTCCTCGCAGTTCTGGCGTCCTCATGACACCGCCCATTTATGCCGGTGTCCCAACTCAGGTGCGCTCACTTGCACATGCCCACCCTGGAATGCTCGCAGCACCTCAGGTGTCCATCATCAGTGGTGGGAGGGTGGAAATACCTTATCAACCTTTATCCTACATAGTCCTTTGTGTATAATGCCATGTCTTCCTGATCTGCTCTTTTGGGCACTTAGATTTCCATAGCTTGACTATTATAAATAATGCCATGAACATGGAAGTGCAAGTTTTCCTTAAAATTCGTGTCTTTCTATTCTTCAGATAGATACCAAAAAGTGGAATTGCTGGGTTCATTTTTAATCTTTTGAGAAACCTCCATACTCTTCCCATAGGATCTGGACCAATCTACATTCGCACCAATAGTATAAGAGATTTCCTCTTACTGCACTCTCCTCACAGCACTACTAGTTTCTAGTCTTGGATGCAGGTGTGCGGTTTGCATTTCCCTGATAAATGATGATGAACATCTTTTCGTGAGCCTCTTGGCCCTCTGCATGTCTTTGGAGAAGTGCCTATTTATCCTTTCTTCCCGTTTTTTGATTGGGTTATTTTTTGTTGTTGAATTGTATGAGTTCTTTGTAGATCTTAGATATCAGTCTCTTGTCAAATATACGGTGTGCAAATATTTTTTTCCTGTTCACCAAGGTGTCTTCATTTTAGTTATGGTTTCTTTTTCTGTGCAGATGCTTTTCAGCTGGTATCTCAGTTGATTATATTCTCTCTTCTTTTACTTGCTATTGAGGATGAATTCCTAGAATGTTTTAGAAGGCAGTGCAGAGGTTTAGAGAGAAGGAGAATGGACTGGCTCTGTATGCTCCATACCAACTTCAGTCTTAGCAGTTTTTCCATTGGGTTTATGAGTAAGTGTTTCAGAAAAGGTTTCCCCACTTAAAAATTGTTATGACTGTTGCCATAGATACCCACTGTAGGGTAAAGGTTGATCAGGTATTTCCACCCTCCCACCACTAATGATGGACACCTGTGGTGCTGCGAGCACTCCAGGGTGGGCATGTGCAAGTGGGCGCACCTGTGTTGGACACGGGCATAAATGGGCGGCGTCATGAGGACACCAGAACTGCGAGGACCGGACCGGCCAACAGAACCGACAGGATGAGCAGCAGCACCAGCGAGAGAAGCAGCAGCCGAGAGGTTGAGACGCGCTGGTGGCTGGGAGGCCTGCCAGCCTCTCGGCCCCCAGGCACCCCAGCCTGCCATGTCCCTGGCCACCTCTACTAAATAAAGTATGAAAAGCCACCGAGGGCTCCAAGACTCTCCTTCCTTGACCCTTCTGGCCAGAACCATCTCCAACCTTGCTCCTGTGCCACCTCCATCCTGCCGCGACACCCACCCATCTATCTTTTAAAACAAGTTGGTATCTAATGTTTGAAATGCCTTTCTGAATGTTGCTAACTCTGAAAATGTTAGTATCTACTATGTTTTTTCAGTTGAAGGAATCTATTCATGTTACCCAAAAGATCTCCCTGTGTTTGGGCTTTCTATCGTTTATTAAAAAGGCTCTACACAATACTTCCAGATATACAGGCTAAGACCTTATAAAATTGCACTTTTAACATGTTACACACTGTAGGCACAAATAAAAAGTACTTTTGAATACAGGTCCCAAATTCATTACTTTCTGTACTTTTAATGATAGGGTTCTCAATTCCCTTGTCTTATATTTTTATTTTCTGCAAAGGCAGATCCCTGGACTGTCCAAATATTCATTTGTACATGTGTTATTCTATAAAAATTAGTAGAGGTAGAATTTCGAGGTCTGAGTAAAACGTTTGTCATTGTTGGTGATGGTATGCAATAGCGATTTTCAACCCTGGTTTCATTATAATCACCTGTTGGTTCATTATAATCACCTGGAGAGCTAGTGTCTCGGACCCTGATTTTTTATCAGTATCAGTTTTATACTTTCCCTTTAATTTATATATATTTGACATCAATTGTAATCCCCATGTATTCCCCATCACCATATCACCAGTGCACCATCACCTCAGTCCCCCATGCTTCCATCTTCCATTAACCCTCCCCCTCCCCCNCCCCAATTTGTAGGACCCTGATTTAATTGGTCTGGAGAGGAGCTTGGGCCTTGATGGTTTTTGAAAATCTCCCTAGATGATTCTAATGTGCACTCAAATTTGAAAAGCACAGTTGCAGAGACTCAGGTAATGTCATATGCTATTAGAGGTAAAAGGGGATACTTTAATATAGCCCCCTTTAATGACCAATTTGTCAATTTGTATTAAAATGAAAACATTCATATATTTGAATGATAAATTAGTTGGTATCCTATGGAAAAAAGTGAGAAAAGACATGTATTAATATGATGAATCACAGCATTGTTTGTAATTTAAAAACCAGAGATGTTCTAAATATCCATCAATAGGAGTTAAGTAAATTGTATTTTCACAACATGAGCTGTTATACATCAGTTAAAAATAATCAGAAATCTATATTTACATAACATGATTTTCTTTTTGAAAACTAATAGTTGACATTCAAAGAGAAAAACTGAAATTACCTACCAAAATTCTAACTATAGCTAGAGGGACTTGAGTGATGTGTTGTTTTTATTATCTTATTTCTAGTTTTTCTTCAATAAACTTAGATATTACTTGTGTAATAAAAATTATAAACATGAGAAGATCTGTTGAGCATTTGTTACCCAAATATATGCACATATACCCATAAAGAAAATTTCAATTAAATGGTACTTCTTTAAGAGTGAATCATTGGAGCAAGATACAAAGTCAAATTTCAAGCACTCATATTAGTCTAAGAATTATGAAAAAACGTAGAGTGTAAATCTGAACTAAACCTGCAGTAAGCCCCAAAATAAATCAATTACTTCAGGAAGCCAGAACCTTCTAACCTTTTCTCATCGTGATTAAGAGGGATAATCTCCCAATATTTTGGGAGGTTGGCAGAGAAGTATATATTGCATAAACAGAACTCAAGGAACCCTAGAGACCCAAACCCTGCAAATGTATAATATGAAGTGTATAATGCTTCGTTCTAAAAGGAATTGGTCAAGGAAGGTGAACAATCATAGAGGGTTATTGTACACATGCAAAGAGGCATTTTACATTAAAACATCAGATGTTCTAAAAAGATGACAAGTCTCGCAAAGAGAATAATAAACTGTTTTATGTTTTTATCTTTAACCAGACACAGAAGCAATTGGCTGTTAAATGGTCTGTGTCTTTATATTGACAGTATTTTTCTGTAGAGTAACATGTAATTGGAACAACAATAACAAAAATAAAAGAGTGAAGACATCTCTTCTTTTCCCCCGAAACCAACATTCTCTGCACACTTTGGTTAAAGAAATATGGGTACAATATCAAAGGACACAACTGATGAATAATCTCCATAAGACCTTTACTACTATCAACAATACTGCAATATATGCAGCACTGTTTATAATTGGTAAGACCTGGAAACAACCCAAATGCCCAAAAATAGATAGCTGGATCAAGAAGATGTGGTACATATACACAATGGAATACTGTTCAGCAATCAAAAATGAGAAACTAGGGCTATTTATAGAAACGTGGATGGAGTTAGAAGGAATTATACTCAATGAAACAAGTCAGAAGGCAAGAGAAAAATATCAGATGGTTTCATTTTTGGGAGGAATGTGAAAGAGCAACAACTACAACAACAACAAAAAGAGTAAGCTCAAGGAAATGGGCAACTACAACCAAAAACAAAAAAAACCTCAACAAGCCCAAAGGTCAAAGATAAATGAAAGGGACTATGGGGGTGGTGAAAGAGGGGAGGGCAAAGATGGGGATGAAGGCAGAAGGAGCACAAGGGACTAAAGTGATGGCACACAGATGAAATGGTGGTGGGAACTCCCTGGGGAATACAAATGATGTTGAATATAATTAAATCTAATAAACAATACTGCAATATAGAAAATGGAGCACTTATTCTCACTTCATCACTATTGAGAGCTCCTTTATTACGTGATTAAAGGAATGAATGAATGAGAGCATAGATAATGGAAAAAAACAATTATTCATTTTTAAAGTGGAAACTGAGAACTAAAAATGAGTTCCTTCGATGGCCTTTGTCACCAGGAACTTTATTTATGGAAAAATCACAAGTGGAATGCACTGTCAGAATATATCAAACTGTAATAAAACACACATTGAATTTGAACAAGTCTCTTCTGTAGTCATCATCCACACATCTGACCACCGATCAGGCAGACATCATGACACAAATGTACCAATTAAAACTGTACATGTGAACCTCTTCCCAAATTTTCTGTATGTGTAGGCACAATAGAGGCTTTGCTAGCTTTTATATTAAATATTTGACAATATACTGTTAGGAAGCAAATCTAAATTTATTTTCTTTTGAATTTTTAATAAAAATAATCATAAAAATCCTTTATCCAGTGATTTGAAAATGCCACTTTAATCATAATAAGCACTTATAAATACTTTGGTCTCTTTTTGAGTTTTCCATTCTATTTCATTAAATTATATCTTCTTTAGTTTTAATCATTATAGCCTTAATTATTTTAATATAAACAGAGCAAGTTTTATATGCTTCTTTTGAATGGTCATAGGGGCTAGGTGGTATTATTACTCTTTTAATGGAAGTAAGGAGGGGTGGGATGACTTTATGTCATAAAATGAGAATGTGTTGGATCTAGCCCTGGAACCCAGATTCCCTGCCTTCCATTAGGGTTTTTTGTTCAGCAACATCAGGGGTTTGCTTTGTTCTTTTATGGGATCCTGTCTCTGTAACTTGAAGGGTACAACCTAACCAAATTCTCTGGATTCTCTGTTGCTGACTGAGAGGGTAAGCAGGAATGTGCACACATAATTTCGTGGAAGTGGGTGATATTTTTAACCAATTATAACACCCTAAGCATTCCATAACACAAATATGGTGCTGAAAGTCATTTACCGTGTAAATGTGTGTTTATTTCCTCTCCAGACACTACAAAAAAATCTGATGTATTGATTGCTGTCTTTATTTGATAGAAGGGGAAACTAAGGTTGAGTTTCAAACCTTTCAGAGATCACATTGCTATTTACTACCAGAGCTGAACTTCCCATATAGTCACATTTAATTTTAATGATTGGTCTTGGCACTCATGGAGCCTCCCTTATACATGGTAGTTTCCTGTGGTACAGGTGCTGGCTCGTTTAAACCCTAACTGGTATGGTGCCTATGCTGTATTATGAACATATAATTCTGCAACACCCGGGAGAATGGCAATGGTTAGTAATGTGTTTATTCTTTGCATATTAGAACACAACCAGGGAGTTATATTTTATGTCCCCCAAATACCAAGAGTACATCAATTAAAGCACAAAAGTCAGGGTTGACTGATCTACCATGTGCCAGGAACTACACTAAGCAGTCTGTGTATGACATCTAATTTCACCCTTTTCATTCATGTTCCCCAGAGGAAACTGTTTAAGAGGTAAAGTCACCTGCCCAAGATTATGATGTTGTAAAGTGTTATATCATTAGTTTTAGGACCCTAAAACGTGTTACGTCGTCACATTATCTTTTTGTGATTGTTATTGCTTTGTGGAATCTTTCTTTTCAGGTTTTATTAATTCGTCACAACTCGGAAGTGCATGCCTCAAACTCTTAAATACTCCGATCCCCCTAATTCTGAGTTTGAGACGGTTCATAGGGACAGGAGTTGGATCATCTCCCAGAGTACTAGTTGTGAACGTGAATGTTCAAAATAAACCTTCACTTTCCTGCCTCCAGCTCTAGTCTCTCATATTTGGTCCTTGGGTGATAAGTGGCTGAACATGGGTTCAGTTTCACACACACATGTGCGCTCATATGTAGAGATGACCCTTAGAGGAAACAACTACTGTGGTCACACTAGCTCTTATCAGTACATTCATATTGTCATTTGTGCATCTTCCACATTTGTTAAATAGATGATAGATTATTGTTAACCAAAGATAAAGGCCATTGGAGATTTATTCACGATACATTTTAGATGTGTTTTGTTTGTTGTTGAAGTGACATTGCATTATAATATATAAGTTTCGGGTGTTTACCGATAAAAATCAAATGTGTATATACTACATTAAGGTCACCACTAGGAGTTCAATTCTATCCTTCACCACACCGTTGTCCCTTTTTTTCCAACTTACCCACCCTTGCTTTCTTTATTTTTTTTTAAGATTTTATTTATTTATGCATACAAGAAGTGGGATACAAGCCAGAGGCACAGGGGTGAGAGGATTCACCAGAGAGAGTGGGAAGCAAAACAGGCAGATGGACTGAAATACACTGCGGAGGGGAGCACTGGGGGAGGCAGGAGAGGTCTGCTGCACCATGTAGGTCCCCTCACTGGCCCCGGATCAAACTAGAAGCTCCACAGCGTGGCGTTCAACCTGCTGCACCACAAGCGAGGCTCCAGTTTCATTTTTTAAATTTAGGTCATCTATTTGTTGTCTCTACATACCATGTATTAGTGAAATCATACAGTATTTGTCTTTTTCTGTCAGACATTTTCAAAGGTATATGTGATGGTTAGTGATATGTGTCAACTGAACTGAGTCCCAGGGCCAAATATTTGGCTAAATATTACTTCTTGGTGAGTCTATAGGACGTTTGCAGATGAGATTAACATTTTTGTCTACAGTCTGAGAAAAGCAAATGACTGTCCCCAATGTGGGTGCGCATCATCCCAGCTACCGAGGGCATGGATAGAACAAAGAGGGAAGAGGAAGGGGGAGTTTGCTTATTCTGTGTCTGACTGATGAGAAATTGGTCTTCACCTGTGCCTCAACTGACTCACACCACTCTGGTTTTCAAGTCTTCAAAGTCAGGCTGCAACTTACACTACTGGCTTTCCTAGGGTGCCAGTTTGTAGACAGCAGAGTGTGGGACTTCTCAACCTCCATAATTTCATGAACCAACACCTTACAATAAGTCTCAGTCTAGATATCCATATGTCTGAAGCTGTATCTGTACCTCTATCTAGATCCATGGCTGTGACATCTTCATCTATTTCTATATTGTTGTTTAAGTTTGTCTGAAGAACCCTGACTAATCCACAGAGTAAATACTACAATAGGCAAACACACAACCAGTTTGTAAAGTAAATCTTACAGAGAGTAAATGCTATTGTAGAAATTCTCAGATTACCTCACCCCTGGGGAAAAACACTACCCAAATTGTTTTATTATTCTCATGCTTTGCTGCATATTTCAGTACTTGGGAATTTATCTCTAAACAAAACACATAATTGCTTTGTATTTAAATTTTAAACATATAAACAATATATTTACATGTCATTGGAAATTTTTTCACTAAAAATAGTGTTTCAAAGTAGGTGGCTCTGGGACTGTCTGGTAGTTTTAGTTATGCTACGATGACCATGATTCAGATCATTCCCAAGACTCTCTGCAGTCTGCACCTCAGAGGGAGTAGTCAGCAAGTACCCCACTTCCTTCCTTTATATATATTGCCTGATGTCTCTGTAGAGGTTGTGCCAATCTATCCTCTCCTAACAGTGGATGGCACCCTCAGAGATTCACAATTTCAGTTTAAAAAAGAGGATGCTGGGTAAAAATAATGAACAGCATACAGCATAAATACAAAGACAGTGTTCAGGTATTCTTTTCAAACTAGAATGACTCCGGGCCATAGTCTAAGACATAAAGTGGGACCGTTATCCTGACATCTAGAAAAGCACATGTGAAATATGCCATTTATATTGAAAAGGGGAAAAGATGAAAAGTAGTCTAACATTCCAATGATCAAATTTCAAATTAGCAAATATGAATAGTACTATAGCCGGTTATTGCACAGATATGGATAAGTAAAAGCTCGCATCTCATAATCAGTTGGGGTATATATTAGTAAAGAGATTTCAAATTTCAAGTAGGCACTAATTACTTAAAATATCAAATATTCATACTCTTTGACAAAGCAGTCCCACTTACAAGATCTTGTCTTTCACAGATAGCCTGAGGACACCCCAGTAGTTAATACTCATCTGTCCACACTGCTCAGGGCTGCACTGACCATTGCCCAACAGGTTTGGTGCCTTGTGAATCCTGACCTTGTGCCACCCACCCCTGCTTCCAAACAGAATCCAAACATGAATGAATGAACACCTTTCCTGACCCGACCAAAGGCCAAGACACTCCTAACGATGGCATGGAGCAGTACTCAGGTCCCTCCTCTTGAAAATACCTGTAGACCTCCTCCTTCAACCCCCTCTGGGAGAAATCTCCTTTCCTGGTCTCCCTGTGTCTTCAGAAGCCCTCCCCTCACTACTTTTTGATACCAACAACCCAACACTTTCTGAAGTTTAAGTTTTCATTGTGGACAGAAAAATCCTGGGCATCAGATAAATTCTGTTCCCTGCAAACCTCCCCTGAGCAGGGGAGGGGCCCCCAAGCCTGCTCCCTGCTGCGGGAGGTCAGGGCCAACAGACATTGACCCCTGGGCAGTGTGCGCCCTGATTCCTTCCAGAACCTTCTACCTGCCACTAAGACTCCCCAGCCCCTTCCCCGGCACGGTGGTGGGTGTGGGGCACCTTCTTTCTCCTCCATCTGTGCTCAGGCACGTGTGCTTGGTGCTTCGTGCGTCCCGGAGACGGCAGCCACAGCTCTGCCGTGGCCTCGTGAGAATTAACTCCTGCCACTGACTTGAACAACCTGCTTCATAAATAATAGCTGTCTTTCCTCCCCAGGTCACAGCATTCCTGTTGCAATGTGAAGGGCCTCCTCAGCCAGGGCCCATTAACCAGAGGGCATATTAAAATCATTTTGATGTTCCTTTTCTAAATCTTCACCCAAAACTTTCTTGGTGGTAATAGTAAGCCTGTATCAAAAGTCATTCAAATATTATTAAGTTATAGTAAAATGGACCTCAAAAACCAGATACACCCATTTGGCAACAAAAATATATAAGCAAACCCATCGCATCTTTATCCACTAACACCAGGTATCACCAGCTATTTTTATTGCCAGTCTGATCTGCTCGTTTACCCCCATCCTGTCCTGCTATAGGAGTCATTTAAGATGGTTGGTAAACTCACATATTCAGAGGTTCCTTCCCATGGTTGTGGATATTTGCCTCTAATACAGGATGTCCAACTGAATTGAAATTTCAGATAAAAAAATAATAGTGCACTTATCACGAATCATCTAGTGTTTCCACAGAAACAGTACTAATAGGATGTATATGTGTAAATACATATATAGAGTGATTTAGTTTAAGAAATTGTTCATGCATTTATGGAGGCGGAGGTCTAAAGCCTGCAGGTGGTCTGCCATGCTGAAGATCAGGGCTGTTTCAGTTCAAATTCTAAGTCAGCTGCAGAATTCCTTCTTGTTGGAATGGTCAATCTTTTGTCCTACGCAAGCCTTCAAATGATTGGGTGAGGTCCAACACTTTATGGATGCCATCTACTTTACTTGAAGTCCACCTATTTAAATGTTAATCTCATCTAAAAACACCCTCACAAAAATAGTCAGAATATCTGTTTGTCCAGATATTTGACCACCATGACCCACCTTCCTTGATACATGAAAGTAACCCTCACACTAACATTAAAAAATTATTTGCTGTTCATCTTTATCTTGATACTACATGAAGCAGGAACATTCAGCTGAACCCGTTCATTCCATGGAATCCTGAAAGATAAATGAATCCCTTTTGTTTTGAGATGTTTGCTAAGCAGAAATGGGTATCCATGTATTTTACAGTTTCAGATCTTACATCCAAGTCTTTTATCTACTTTGATTTTTGTGTGTAGTGTGAGATTGTGGTTTAATTCCATTCTTTTACATGTGGCTGTCCAGTTTTCCCAACACCATTTACTGAAGAGGTTTTCCTTGTCCTAGTTTATACCCTTGGCTCCCTTGTCTTAGATTAACTGTCCATATAGGTGTGGGTGTATTTTGGGGCTCTCAATTTTTTAATTATTTTAACTTTATAGTATAGTTTGAAGTCTGAAAGTGTGATACCTCCACTCTTTTCCTGTTTTGTCAGGATCATTTTGGCTATTTGGGGTCTTCTGTGGTTTCACATGAATTTCAGTAATTCTTGTTCCATTTCTTCGATGAATACTATCAATACTTTTATTCAGATTGCATTGAATCTGTATGTTGCTTTGGGTAGGATGACCACTTTCACAATGTTGATTCGTTCAACCCATGAGCAGGGAATATTGTCCATTTCTTTGTGTCTTCTATTTCTTTTAACAGTGTCTTAAAGTTAGCTTTCTTTGTGCAGATCTTTTACCTCCTTTGTTAGGTTTACTCCTAAGTATTTAATTTTGGGAGATGTGATTATAAGTGAGATCATTTTCTTAATTTCCTCTTCTAGCTCATTGTTTGTATAGGAATGCAACTGATTTTTGTGTATTGATTGTATGCCCTGCTGCTTTGCTAAACCGATTGTTTTGATACGTTTTTCTGTAGAATCTTGAGGGTTCTCCACGTATATTTTCATGTCATCTGCATATAATTATAGTTTTCCTTTTTCTTTACCAACATAGATTCTTTGTACATCTTCTTCTTGTCTAATTGCTTTAGCTAGAACTTCCAATATTACATTGACTAGCAGAGGTGAGAATAGCTACCCTTGGCAAAATTTCCCTCCTTTTTATGGTCTATTTTTAATTGCATAAGATTATGCTCTTCTCTTTGAAGGCTTGATAGGACTTTGTTATCTTGGCTACCACTTGTGTGTTGGCTTATGTGCTGGACTATATTTCTGAATGTTTAATACCTTCTTGAGAGCATTTCCACGGGAAATTTTCATGATATAATATTCACACTACTTTTGGAAATCAGAAATAATTTCATAATACTTATGGAATCACACTAAAAAGTTGCTACAAATGACTTCATGAGGTCCTCGGAAGCTGGATTGTTGGGTATTTGTTCAAAACAAGGGATACTTACTCACTTTGAAAAGTTTTTCTCAAAGGTTTCCTGACATACTTCCTTCTACTCCAGGGGTTGCCTTTGCCAAGGAATCCGCTCCTTTTGAGTACACATAGACAGGACCCCTTTACCAGATAGCAGATAGATATGCATTGCATCCATTGGTATTTGTGGATGTTCCAATGCAGCAGCACTGAGTAGCTAAGTCTCTCTGATTCTGGAAGTTATTAATGGGAAGCCCACTTGCCTCATGACAGATCTATATCACATTCTCCAGTACTACCTTTATAGGGAAGCAGGCTGATGTATTTTTCACCTTAATCTTTTTCAAAATATTTTTGGAGGATCAAATAAATACAATAAATTGAAAAAAGAACATAAATATACTTGGTGAGCCATGATACACAAAAAGTGAGAGTAGCTCTGGCCTAACTGTAGACCCACCCCACTAAGGGAAGAGCAGAGCATGTACTCGCTATGTGCAGCTTGCTGTAGACGTTTTGAATGGACAGTAGGGATCTGAACTATGCAACCTCTATTTCTCCTTTCAACCTCACAATCAAGTCAGTTCTGCAAAGAAAAGAGTGATTGCTTGACTACCCCTCCATATGGAAGAAAATCACTCCTAAGGAGTGATATATAAATGTTCCCCAGGATAAATCAATATGTGGTTCAATTGACTAGGTTTCTGCCTAATAAATGACTATAATTCAGGAGGACCCCTTTCTAAAATAACTCTGAGATCTCTTAAGTGTCATTTTTGTGGATATAACTAGGTCATTCAATCATGATTATTGTCTCTGGGTTCTCTGACAAGGTGGCTAACTGCTTAACACAGCATGTAGCTTTACATGTTCACCCCCTGAGGACTAGTCCATCTCCAAGAACCCTAAAGTACCCCCTTGGGTCTTTGTGTACTGATAATACTCCCCTATTGTCTATTTAAAGAAACAAAATTCTTAATGAAAGGGATATATATTATTCCAGCAATGTGGGCAGAGTTCCACCTATTGCCCAGGCCCCAGCCTTCTGCTTCTGAATAGTATGCTTTCTCAGTGAGAGACCTTAACTTAAGGTGTTTTCCTTTAAGCAAAAGGCAAAGGGAGGATGGGCTGTGCAGAGAGATTTCTAGTGTGAAATCTCTGCTCAATATAGTTGCCATAGAAACCTGATGTCAAATGACCATTGTGCAGAAGTGCGTGCATTGTGGTTGCCATAGAGACCTGATCACATATACCAACTGTGATGGTTTTTTAATGGAGAGGGACATGGCTTGGGTAGAAGAGAAGATCCTGTCTTTAATGTTTGGGACTCAGCTCAGGGTGTGGGTTCTGGTGGGGGGAACTAAAATGGGGAGGCAAAGGGGAGAAAATGGATAGAGATCCTAGTCACTTCTTTCCTGCGTTGTGACTCATGTCCTAGTTGTCTTCATAGGTAAAGCCACTGGGGTCCACTCACCTCAGTGGGTGTATCATCCTGCTCTAGAGGTGTCCTGAAGCTTCTTTTGTTCTAAACGAGGGAGGGAGGCTGGGAAAGACAGCTAAATGCTCTCTCTGAGCTCCGTCTTCCCCCTCTGTAGTGTCTAAGCTACAGGGTCGCTGTGAGCATTCAGTGATGCCACAAGTGTAAGTCCACAGCTCTGTGCTTACTGCCAGATTGTGAATGTCTATGAATTCCGGCCACTTCTTACTCCTTTTCTACTTTGTTGTTAGGGGATAGAGAAGCAAAGAAGGAAATGACCCTAGAAACACACTGTACCTTCCAGTTGTTGGGATCATGACCCAGTGTCTCAGTGTCGTTGTTACCTGTTGCCTGGCATAGTGCTGGGCACACAGTTACTCCAATTAATAATGGCTATTGCTGGAAATGCCTTTCCCTGGGCATGTCTTTGGAAAACCTCTTCATGCCAGTGGCTTAGCTCATATATTAGGGGCCCGAGGACCTGTGTCCTGGTAGCTGCTGAAGTGTCCACTTCACATTCAAGGGCAGCCATCCTCAGAAGGCCTCTGCACTTCCCATCCCGGGTGGGATCTGACTGACACCTTAAGCAAGTTCATAGATCTGAACAAAAGCGTGTTTGGAATAGATTCTGGGAGGGTCACACACTGGCCGAAAACTAGAAGCTACCTTGATCTCATCATGGGGGAAGAGGTTTAGCAGGTAGAATTTCATTCCATCAGCAGCTACTACCTGCTTTGTAGTCGCCCTGAAGCCCATCCTAGAGGTGCCATCGTTGGTCTGAAACTAATGAATTGTTCAGCTAGAGAAAAGACTCCTGATGTTTAACCTGCATATGTAATACATTTGCATATATTTTCTGACTTTATACATAATAATCAGTGATTCTCATGTGTCTCTGATGGTTGTTTAAATGTGACTGGTTTGAATCTCTTTCTAGAAATTTGATATTATAATATGGATTCTTCCATGGTAATAATGTATCACCCACTGAATAATTTAAGATTCCAGGAATTTTCAGGTGTTAAACATTAATTACAGGATTTTTTCTTACTTTTAAAAATAAATTTTATGTTATAGCTTGCTTTATTATAATGATACCCAGCCACATGCCTAAAATAACAAGATCAATTTAAATGTCATTATTACTATTTTTCCAGAGCATAACATTTTTCGTTTTGCAGTATCTCACCTCCCCTGTCACTCCCATTTCCCTTTGCCCTGGTAAACATAAGTTCTTTTGTCACTATGGTTTAGTTTTCATGTCCAAAATAAGTATTTAAATGGAATCAGAGACTTTATTCTTTATTTTTGATATGGCTTTGTTCATTCATGATATTTGTTTTTAAAAATACCCATTTTATTGTGTATATCAATTAGCTCTTCTATTATTGTTAAGTAGTATTCCAATGTGTAACTATACCACAATTTGTTTTATCCATTTATCTTCTGATGGCTATTTGGGTGGTTTCTGATTTGGGATCTTTTAAATCAAGCTGCTATGAATATTTGTGTATTAGTATTTGCATAGACTCCTCTTGTCAGATAAATTACATTGTGTGATGTATGTGAGATTGCCATTATAAAAAACTTCCAGTTTTTCCAAGTGGTTGCACCATTTTTCGATTCCACCAGCAGTAATAGGAAGAGTGTCATCTCCCATGAACTTGCCAACATTTGGTCTTTTCAGTCTTTTTAATTTTAGTCATTCTGAAAAAAGTAGTGACACATTGCAGCTTCCATTTTCATGTCTATAATGATTAATGATGCCACATGTCTTTTTAGGTATTTATTTGTCATTTGAATACCATTTTTGGTGGAATGTCTATTCAAAACTTTTGCCTGTTTGTTGAAATGGCTATCATTACTGACTTTAGTAAGATTTTATATATTCTTCAGACAAATCCTTTATTAGATATATGATTTTCAAACACTTTCTCCAGGTCAGTAGATTTAAATGGCTTTTAATTCTCTCACTCATGTCTTTGGAAAACCTTGAGATTTTAAATTTCAGTCTAGTTTATTGATTTGTTCATTTATGGATTGTGTCTTTGTTGTCTCATCTATGACATTGTCACCTAATCCATGGTCACAAAGACTTTCTCATGTTTCCTGGTAGAGTTTTTACAGTTTTAGTTTTATGATCCACTTAAGTTAACTTGTGTATGTGGTACTATATGTGGATCAAAGTTTATGTTTTTTACATAGATAGCCCTTTGTTCCAGAACTATCTGTTGAAAAGACTATCTTTTCTCCACTAAATTGCCTTTCTAGATTTGTTCAAAACCATATTTCCATATACGTATGGGTCTACTTCTGGATTGTTTACTTGTTTTTATTTGATACACATATCCACTTTCACTCCACTGCCAACTAATGTAGCACTTGCTTATTTTAGATTTATAATGAATCTTGGAATAAGGTATCATTTAATCCTACAAACTTGTTCTTTTCAAATTTGTTTTTTATAGTCTAGGTCATTTTAATTTTCATATGATATTGGGAATTTCTGTATAAAATTTCTTTAGAAAATTTTTAAGATTTTTATTGAGGTTGTATTAAATCTCTAGAGCAGATCAAGATTAGATATCTTAACAATACAGAGTCTTAAAAGGCAATATCTTAATGATATGGAGTCTTCACAACCATGAAGAAACAGTACACTTTCTATTTAGGTGATCTTTAATTTTTCTGAAAAACATTTTGTGTGCTCCATGTACAGGCATCCACATCTGTAAAAAGATTATTCCTTAGTAGCTCACACTTCTTGTTATTGTAAGCAGTAATAGTTTTTCATTAAGATTTCCAAATATTTTATTTCACTGAACTGTTCGGCATTAGCTAGTGAGGAACCTTTATGTCTGAAAGCACAAGTTACTCTAGGAAGGAAAAGATACACAATGTGTAACATACATTTACCTTTTTTTAGATCAGCCTTTTGACATTATTGGCAGTCCACTGAAATTAGGGGGAAAATGTCCCAGAGGCAATCCAAAAAAGACATCTGAATCCAGAGACAGCTCAAAAAAAGTGCGTCACTAAAATAATTTAATAGCTTTGAAATGTGTGTGGTCAGAATTGAATCTGTTGAATTATGGTGATTATCTTCTTAACAATTCAGGAAACCCACCTCACCGAATTCTTGTAGCTTCTGTGGCAAGAGAGAGTAGAGGGAGCAGGGAGAGAAAGACACACATGCACCACATATTTATAAAACCTAAGATTAATTACTTTGTGTTATATTAAATTCCTAGCACATATTGGATCCTAGGTTTTATATTATTTATTTTTCTGCAGCTTTCCTTGACCAGCATGGTTGCCATGGCAACTCAGTGACTGCAGTGGGACTTGATGCAATCTGAACATCCATTATTGGTTCTTGCCTGAATTGCTCACGACTATGGTTTTTGTCAAGTATTGTTTTTCCAATTCAGTCATTCCTTCTAGAAATATTAGTAGCATTTGAGCATAAAGCATTCTTTTTTCCTCTATAGTTCTATAATTGATTGATCAATTGTTTTTGTTTACATATGTATGATCCATTAGATTTCTGTTTTTGCAAAAAGGGTTTATTATCACTATGTATTTTGACACCCAAAGTATTCCAGAATGGCCCTTCAGGTTGTCCTCTGTGTCCATTTGTCACCTCCCTAGACTTCTTTCAGCGTATATGTTTTTTTCTAAGCTTGACTGTCTGCCATTTGCAGAAAGGAAGTAATGATGCCCTCCTCAGAGCCGCTGGGCAAATTGAAGAGAAACATTCTGAAAATCACAACCTACACTGTGTGGCCCAGACGGCCCTCGGCAGTGCCGGTCCCCATTCCAAATGTGCCTCCTTCACCGTGTCGGTGTGAGGCTGTGAACGCCAGAGAGAAGACTCGACTCAGAGCATGAGCTTTGTCTTTGACACAACAGGATAACACTGCTCACTGCTCCCGAACACTCGGGTATATGTGCAGTTTATGTGCAACCCCATGTGGAAAAGTCATCTGTGGCCGTAGTGGGGAACAAAGGCCAATGTAGTTCTGGTCATTGCTTCAACAGAGACACCCAGGTATCACAGAGCCCTGCGTAGTCATCACTGAATTAATGCTACACAAATTTCAGCTGTTCAAGTGATAATTTTTCCAAGTGTGGTCGTCAGTTCACTTTATCAAGTAGTTGGGGAGTGCCTGATTAAATTCCAGATTCCTGGGCCCATCTTAAGTCAGCTGAATCAAAACCACGGAGGTACAATGGGAGGTGTTATATTGTGAGTAATATACCCAGTAGTTTCTGGTACTCGTCCAAGTTTATAAAGTATTTTCAACAAATATTCCTTAAAACTGTGAATTTTTTGATGTCTCATTTCTTGTCAATTTGTTTCTGTCTGCCCTTGTGTGCCAACTAGGTAACAAATAATTCTTCTACGAAAGTGATAATTCTTCAGTAACTTATGTGTGAGGCACTGAACTGGGCACTGGGGACACAGCACAGAGAACAAGGCAGGTGGCCCTACAGGCTCATTCTGGTTTGGGAGAGTTGGGAATGACCAATTGAACAAACCAGTAAGTGGGGTGATTCCATATTTGCACTTGGAAGAAAGTGAACACAGATAGAGCAGAAAATGACCAGGTGGGTGAGCATGACGGCATTGTCCATGCAGACCCCTCGCAAGTAGGGCGTGGGCAGGTCCTTTTGTCAGTGGCCCTGTGACGTGTATGGGCCAGTCATTCCAGGAGCAGAAAACGAGCTCAAGTGACCAGAGCCTGGCAGACAAAGTGCAGTCTGGCAGTGACCAGGTCAATGACAAGAGCCATGTGGTTTGGGTCAGGTAAGGAATCTGAGTTTACTGAGGGTGGAGGGCTAGAGTGACAGGCTCTGACTCCTGCTCCAGAAGGTGACTCTGGCCACGGTGCAGAGAATGGACCGGAGAAGGGCGAGCAAGTGTTGGGGATAAGCATTAGGAGAATCTTGCAGAAGTGCAGAGAAGGGACGAGGTGGGTTAGCCCTAGCTGCAGCAGAGTGCAGAGGACAGAGGACTGGGAGGCTTGGGAGGGGGAGGGGCATGTTGGAGGTAGGGCCAAGTGCCACCTCAAGTAGCTGTGTTTAGGGGCAAGGGGTGGGGACAAAGCAGAATCCGAAATGACCCCTCAACTTTTTGTTTGCTCATGTGCAGAAATAGTGGTGCTGTTTCCTGAGGTCTTTTGTCCCATGAGCTTCTAAGGTGTTCTCAAGACATTATGTCATTCAATAGCAGATATAATACAAATTAGTGGATTTCATAAAACTGACCAGTTAATGGACAGGATTCAGTCATAAGATGATTATGCTTTATTAAAAACACAAACTATAAAACTTTCAAAACTGTGAAAGTCCCAACTATTTTTCTCTAAAAGAGCTCACTTTATTGTGTGCTTAGCACGGTTCTAAGGGTGTCATATATTCACTCAATTAATTCTCAGACCGACAACACATGAATAAACTGACTGGTCTTCCCAGTTTTATAGAAGAGCAAACTGTGGCCTTTCCCTCTCTCCAGGTCACAGAGAGAGCTATCCCAGCATTTCTGTACTTGAATTTTTTAAGTAATGTGATTCCATTGTGTATATATACTGCATCTTCTTGATCCAGTCATTTGTTTTGGGGCATTTGGGTTGTTTCCATAGTGGCCTACTATAAAAAATGCTGCAATAAACATAGGGTAGCAGTTGTCCTTTTGAATTAGTGTTTTTGTAGAGGAAGTAAACAAGGGATAATGGAAAAACTATAATAAATTAAAAATCAAAATCAACAGACAACTATAAAACAGAGACATTCTTCAGGGGAGGAGGAAGAAGAAGGAATAAAATGAGTGGAAAGAGCACAAGGGACTATGGTGATGGGACATGGGTGAACTGGTGGTAGGAATTTCACTGGGACTACACCTGAGAGGTGACGGGAGGCAACGAAAGACTGGGAAAAGGAAGGCAGGAGATCAGGAAGGCCTGGAGGAGGCACATGGAGCAGAGACATGTGAAGAAGCCGTACGTGCATCTTGCCCTTGGACTTGTACTAGGGACTAGGAAGACATGGAAAGTGGCACTTGAGAGAGACAAAGAGGCAGATGAGAGACCTGTGGGGAAGCTGACAATGGCAGCCTTTATCTTGACTTGGGTTTTAATTTTGCTCTTTTCCTTACAAACTAGCCAGGCCCCTTCTGTTTCCTATGGGTCCCCATCAGAAGGTGCCTTAGAACTGAGGCAAAATTTTGGGCTTCAGTGGCCCTGCTTTGGACCAACCCTATGTGGCTGGGCATTTACCCATGAAGGGATGGGTAACTTTGGGTGCTTTATTTGGAAATTCTTTCTCTTCTTTCTATTGCACACTAATTGTATTAAAGTTATTTTCTATTGAATGTCTTACACACTAAAGTACATTTCATCTTGATGCATTGGATGGCAGAACCCACTTAGAGCAGGCAGGTTTGGGGGCCCTGGAGGACCCTTCACCTTGTCCTGTAACAGAATAATATACCTAGAGTTAGAGGGTTAAGTCTGGTACTGGGGCCAGACACGTCTCCTGTTAAACCCTGTGTCCTGTCCAGACATAACACTAACCCTGTTACTCTGTGTGATAAATCATTTTTCAAGGGCTCAGGTGCATGTTTCTCTGAGGTTACCCTCCAGGTAATCTAAGAAGGTACTAAGTACCTTCAAATAGAATGAATTGAGTGGTGACTTTCTTCTGTAGTTGGGAAAGCAGAAGCAAATTTCCTGGAATCATACATACATCATGTCCTCTTTTGTGTCTGACTTCTTTCAGTCAATATATTGTGTACAATTTACACTTATTCTTATCTAGGTTTTAGGTCATTCATTGTCATTGAAGTGTAGTATTACATTGTTTGACTTTTCATAATAAAACTATCTATTTTGGGGATTTGGGCATTTTCCAGTTTTTGACTTATTATGTATGATGGCACTGTCAGTGTTTTGTATATAATCTTTTGGCTAGAAAAACCCATGGGCATTTCTCATGGGCATGCAGCTACCAAAGGCTTAAGACCTAAGAGTGATATTTCTGAGCCATAGGGTATGTGTATGTTAAACTCAGTACATGAATTTTTCTTTTCTCTTTCTTTTGTACTCTTTTGAGTTATTGTCACTTAGTACAGGAACTTTTTCAAGTGGTTCTTCTAATTTATATTCCCACAAGCAGTGTGTGAGAGTTCCAGTGCTACGTCCTCCCCAAGACTTGGTATTTCCATCTTTGACTATTTTGTAGTTCTATGGGCATGTAGTGACATCTCATTATGGTTTCAATTTTACTTTTCCTTGTTCAAATTTCTCTTTAAATAAGCTCTGTGTAGACTTCAGTCTCTTTTAATCTTCAAAATATTCATTCTCTCTCTCTCTCTCTCTCTCTCTCTCTCTCTCTCT
>JAGFMF010012071.1:185568-210121 GCA_019455555.1 Galemys pyrenaicus | reverse complement strand
CTCCCTGCTCTGTCTGTGGTGAATCCTCTCACCCCCACACCTCTGGCCTGTACCCCAGTGCTTGTATGCATAAATAAATAAATCTTTAAAAAAAAAAGACCTTGGGAATAATAAGTAATGGGCAGGGAAACAGAAAAAGAGAGAGGAACTGGAACCCACTGTAAGAACCATCCCTGATGGCAGAGCTGAGCATGCACTCCCTGAGTACAGTTTACCACCAGAGTTTTGAAAGGAAAGTGTCAGGGCTTTGCAATCCTTTTTCTCCTTCAAACCTCAGCAATAAGTAAATTGCTCCTACTATAAAGAAGAAGTGAATGTACAGAAAGACTAAATTGTTTTGGTCATGGATACCCTCCCCATGGAAGAAGATATTGGGAATAGAGAATAATTCTCCAGAATGAACCATTATATGGTTCAATTGACTAAGTTCCTGCCTATTGAATACTATGATACTTTAGATCTGCTTCTTTAAAATAACTTCTCATTTGTATAAATTACATTTTTCCATGTTTCTAGATCATGCAGTACATGATTATAATAGACAGTCTTATTTTTGTGCCACAGAAGACTAAGTGCTTAGCACAACATGCAGTTCTGCATATTCACTCTGAGGCTAACTCATCTCCAAGAACCATAGGATGTTTTTGGATGTCTGTGTACTGATAACACTCCCTTTTGCTCTATTATCAGTTTTTTTTAATTGCGGTAACACTGGTTTACTACACTGTAATTTAGAGATGCAGGATCACGCCCTTCAGCGGTGTGTTACTACACCACATTCACCACCAAGGCACCCTACTCTCTCTTTAAAATTTATTTTCTTGACCATGAGGATGTATGTTGCTTCAACAAGCTCAGCAGAGTTCCACCATTTGTTCGGGTGCCTCTAATTAGTATGCTTTTTCAGTGATGCCCTAAAGAACAATTTAGAAAACAACAACCAAAAAAAAAAAAAAGAGAAAGAGAGAAGAAGAAGAAGAAGAAAGAAAAACGCGATTTTGCCTTTAGCAAAAGGCTAAGGGTCCGTGGGCTGTGCGGAGATACTTCCTGTCGCAGGACCTGCCTGCGCACCAAGGTTGCCATAGAAACCTGACGTCAATATGGCGCCAGTGACGTCCGTTTTGCAGACGCGGACGTGACCTGGCGAGAAGGAACAGGTCTCGCCTCAGGTGTTTGGAGGCACAATGAAAGTGTGGGCCCCTGACGGGGGCTAAACTGTCCTAGGGTGTGGGAGACTCAAGCAATTATGATCCAAGTCGACACTTTCCCTCTTTGGGACTCTGGTGCCCCAGCTTTCTTGCAGGTAAAACCATTGGGGTTCCTCGTAGCCCCAGTGAATGATCCAGGGGTGTCCTGGAGCTACTCTTTTAAAGGCAGGATGGAAGAGGTAGACAACTAAACACCCTCTCTAACCCCAGCTTCCCCCTTTGTCACATGACGACGAGAGTGCTTAACCTACAGGTTTGCGGTGAGCATTCAGTGATACCAAAAGAGTAAGCCCATGGCTCTGTACTTATTGCCAGATGGGGCCACTTCTTAATTTAAGCAAAGAAGTAAAGGACCCTGAGAAATGCACTGTGCCCTCCAGTTGTTGGGATCATGACCCAGTGTATCAGTGTCATGTTAGGGAGATAGACGAGCAAAGAAAATCGCTCTGGTGAGAAACCCATTGTAACATGTGATTGTTAGTTATCACCCCATTTCATCAACGTCACTGTCACTAACCTAGTGCCTAGCAATGTTCTGGGAACATAGTTACTCCAGGAAATTATAGAGTTTTCTGGCTCTGTCTCTCCCTGGGCAGCTCTTCATGTGTGTGTTCTGAGCTCATATAGGTGCCTAAAGGAGGCAACTTCTGAGGGTCTGTGTCCTAACGGCTGCTGAAGTTCTACTCCAGATTCAAGGGCAGCAGTACTTAGGTGGCTCTAACTTCACATCCTTGATAGGATCTGATATATATCTCAAGTGAGTTCGTAGATGTTTGGAATAGAGCTTGTGAGGTTCACTATCTAGCTTAAAAGTAGAAGCTACTTTATCTCATCATGAGAGAAGAGGTTTAGCAGGTGGAATTTCTTCCCATCAGCAGCTACATGCTTTGTATTAGCCTTGTGGCCCATTTGAGAGACATCTTTGTGTGAAAGCAATGGATTGTCTAGCTTGTGGAAGGATCCTGATGTTTAACAATAATGTGTAATCAATTTTCATATATTTTTGGACTGTATAAATTAAAATCAGTTATTCCCATCATAACCATTAGATTAGTGTTGAACTATGTAGTTTTTTAAAATAAAATATTATGAGATTGTAATATGGAATCTTCCTGGTAGCCACGTTTTTATCTATTCTATACTGAAATTTTGTAAAAGTCAGGAATTTTCCAAGGTAGTTAAAAAAATCACATAAAAGTATATTTTCAAAAGTTACCCTAAATATTTTCCTGTTACAGTAACACACTGCCATGTTTTCTAAAATATTCTTAAATATCACTTGAAAATCACTATGATTAAATACCAGTATGTAACATTTTCATTTCTCTACATTAGATGAAATGTACATCAGTTTTTCCTAAACATTTAGGTACACCTCATTATAAATGATTATTTCCATTTGGAACATATTTAGCATGGGCTGATTGTGCAGTAGTTAACATGACAAGAGTCTATTGATGAGAATTATTCTCATGATTCATTTAATTTCACCAAAGACTGAAAAAACTAAAATGTATCTCAAATACTTTGAGGTATGATTGACATCTGATATAGTGCACATATTTAAAGTGTGTTCTTTAGACATATTGTGTGCATTGTGAAAGCAACATCACAGTCATGGTAATGAACACATCCATCACCTCAAAAGGTTTTTTCCTGCCCCTTCGTAATTTCCCCATCCACCTATATCCTGCTTCCCTGTTCCCTGTAGTCCCGTTTCCAGGCAACCACTGATCTTCTGTCACAGTAGATTATCTTCCATTTCTTATAATTTCATGTAAATGGAATCATGCAGAATGTATTTTTTTCATTTAACTTTTTATATTCAGCCTATATGTGTATAGGTTTTTCCTTGTTATTGCATGATTGAATAATTCCTTCTTATTGGTAATTAGTATTCCATAACATGGATAACAAGCCACACTCTATTTTATCCATCCAGCTTTTGAAGGACATTTTCACTGGTTTCTGTTTTAGATTGTTATAAGTAAAGCTGCTATAAATTTTTGTGTAAAAGTCTTTGTATGGACATCTGCTTTTTTCTGTTTAGGGTAAATACTTAAAAGTGCAGTGACGGGATTATATGGTAAACTGTTACAAAACTGCCAAACTTCTTGTAGCATTTTGCATTGCCACCAGCAGTGTGAGTTACATCCTCCACAAATTTGCCAGTGTTTGGTATGGTGCTTTCAATTTTAGCCATTCTATCAGGGGTGTAGTGGAATCTCATTGTAGTTTCCACTTAGGTTTTTCTAATAACTAGTGATGTTGAATGTTTCATGTGATTACTTGCCACCTATACATGCCATTTGGTAAAGTGTTCGAATTGTTTGCCTGTTTATTTACTGGAGTGTCATATGATTTCTTATTGACTTTAGAGAGAGTTTTTATATTCTGGATACAAGTTCTTTATCAAATAGATGATTTGTAAATATTTTATCAGTCATTTGATTTTTTTCTTTTCATTCTCAGGACATTTTCTCTGGAAGAGCAGACGTTTAATTTTGAAGAGGTCCTATTCATACATGTAATAATTAATGATTTAGATTTAGTTTTTGGTGTCGTACCTAAGAAATGTTTACCTAACCCCAAATCACAAGGATTTTCTCCTAATAATTTTATAGTTTTAAGTTTTATATTTCAGTCTAAAATCTATTTGAACTAAATTTTGGATAGGGTGTAATGAATGGATCAAAGATTATTTATTTACATATGTAGATCTGCTTGTCCTGCACCACTTGTTCAAAAGACTTACCCTTTCTCCACTGAATTGCTTTTTTATTTATGTAAAAATTAGTTGCCCATATGCATTCTGAACTCTTGATTATTTTCCTTTGATCTCCTCCTTCATACTAATACCATATTGTCTTGATTACTGACACTTTCTAAGGAGTCCTGAAGCCATGTGATGTTAGTCTTCCAATTTTGTTTTTTGTTTGTTTGTTTTTCACTATTTAGGTCCCTTTCATTTCCATGTGTATTTTAGAATGACCTTTCAATTTTGTGAAAAAGTGCTTACTAGAAATTTTAACAGGGTTGCACTGAATCTACTGGTCAGTTTGAGGAGAATTGACAACATTACAATACCAAATCTTATGACCCATGAAATTGACATGTCTCTCCACCTAGGTCTTTAATTTCTCTTGGTGTTGTTTTTTAATGTTTAGTGTGTAGATGTTGCACATCTGTGGACAGATTATCTCTAAATATTTCACACTTTTGGAAGATACCATAACTGGCATTTTTAACTGCAATTTCTAATTGTTATATTTTCTCTGAACTTTCAGCCCAAATGTATGATGATAGTTACTGAAGAGTCTTTTTATTTGAAAGCACAGACTAGTATAGAAAAGGCACTTGATGCAAAATATACATTTGCCTGAATTTCTAGATCAGCTTTTATCCATTACTGGCAATACTGAAATGAGGGAGAAAAATCTCCCGGGACAAATCTATAGGGTATCTCTAGAAAAATCCATCACCAAAATAATGTAGCTATTAGCTTTCAAATTTATATGTATACTTAGAATTTAATCTGTTGAATTGTGAGGTTTCTCCTTGGTACTTGAATCTTGGTTGGAAGAGAGAGAGAGAGAAGGAAAGGAGAGAAGGAGGGAAGGAGAGATCCATATATGTGTGCAAGACATTACTGAAGCTACCAGAAACATTTATTGTGAAGGATACTTGAGGTTTAATAATTCTGTCTATTGCTAGTCCTATTTAATTTCAGCACATTAGGAACCAGACCAAGCCGGTTATTGTTTGTTTTTCCCCAGCTTCCCTGCCCAGCATGGTTACCATGGTGATGCAGTGTGGGCTGTTTGCGTTGGTGCAGACGAAAATCCATTTAGGATTCTTACCTGAATCCTTCCTCACTATGGTAGTTTGTCAAGAGTTGCTTTTCCAATTCCTCCTTCCTTGCAAATAGGTTAGTTGGCATTCAACTTAGGATAAAACTTTCCCTTCTCCCTTGTTATTGAAATATTTATGTATTTATTAAGCATTTATATCACTGTTTTCTTAGATTTCTGTTCTGATCAAAGAATTATGCTATTGTCATAAAATAGTTGGATGCTCAAATTGTGCCAGAATTGACCAGTGCAAACTCTTTCAAGTAGGCCTCCATGTCCATGTGCTGCCTCCCTAGAATTCCTAGAACATGTACTTTGCTCTCTGAGCATGAGTACCTCTAATCTGTAGAAAAGAGATTCTGATGTCTCTCAGAGCCACTGGACAAACTGAAGAGAAACATTCTGAAAGTCACAACCTACACTGTGTGGCCCCAGCCGGCCCTCAGCAGTGCTGGTCCCCATTCTGATGGTGCCTCCTTTGTCGTGTCAGCGTGAGGCCTGTGACTGCCAGAGAGAAGACTAGACCTGGAGCACGAGCAGGAGAAGCCCTGTCTCCAGGCCTGTGAGCCTCAGTGTCGCTACTGTGTGCGGGAGGGGCTGAGGGCTGCAGCTGGGAAGGGACGCTTGTCACCCACAGCCTCCAGTTCACTGAGTGGACCCAGGTGAGAACTTCTGTGCCCCTTGTCCTGCATTTCTGCACTTGCCCTTCCTCCCTCCCAAGTCCTGCCTCATCCTGTGACTCTCTCTCCAGTGGGTCATCAGAGAAGGGTGTCGACCCAGAGCCCCGGAGCAGGAGCTGATAGAGAAGAGCCCAGTGTGCTGGCGACGGTGCCTGACAGGTTCCTGGAGCAAGTGTGGAGAGACCAGGGGCCGTCACTCACCGCTAGGGAAGCCACCACCCTCTACCACCCTCATCTGTACAATAGGGTAGCAACACCCAGCGCTCCCGACCACCCAGGAGTACACTCAAGGGGGAGAGCCATCTATGGCCATTGGTGGGAAGGGACAACAGTGCACTTTCTAGCAATTATTAACAGAGGCACCCAGATATCACAGAATCTCACATGGTAGACAGTTAATGTTACACAAATCACAGCTGGTTAGGTCAGGATTTCAAATGTGGTCCTGGAGCCCTTCAATGAAATCATCAGTGTTTGTTAAAATTCCAGATTCCTGGGCCCACCCAAATTCAGCTAAATCAAAAACATTGAGGTAGAATGGGAGGTGTCTACGTTTGAGTTATCTCTCTCGTTAATTCTGTACTCTCCAAGTTTGATGGGCATTGCTGTAGATTTGCAGAAAAATCTTCTAATTCAAAAATTTTTAATCCTTTAATTTTTATTATTTCCACCTGATACTCAGTTTTAAATAAATCTGTTTTTTCTGCAGTGTGTCAAATTAATAACAATTCCTTCACTTAGGTAATATTCAGTGATTTATATATGAAACACTGAACTCAGAAGATTAGTTTGAAGAGGATGAACATAGAGTAGAAATGATGAGGTCAGGGATTGTTATAAATGAGGTCACCACTGAAGCTCTTTCTCTACCAGTAACACGTGAGCTTCATCCTGCACAATGGGAAGAAGCCAAGCTGGGCAGGTCTTTACTGTCTGTGGTCTGTGGTATGCGTGACACCAGTTGTTCTGGGGGCAGCTGGGAAGTTTGAATGACTGCTGTCTGGCAGATAAAGTACTGACTCTCCAGAGGCTGCTGCTCTGTGCTCTTGTAGATAATAATTTTTGTTACCTATTGTTTTAAGCTTCCAATTTAAAAAATAGCAAATAAAATTTTTATATTAATTTTCTCCCCCATTTACAGGTAAAAGGTGGCATATTCTACACCATTGCTGACTAATGGATATTTCTACAGAGAACACATGTTTTTTATTAGCCCTCCGTGACAGTCACTAGATAACTGTGAGTGTTGGACATCTAAAATATGGTGCTACTGAGGAATTGAACCTTGAATTTTATTGAAATTTATTGTTTGAATAACCACGTGTGGTTAGTGGCTACTAATTTCTAAAACAGTAACTCTGTACATTTTTCTGCATCCGCTTCTTTTACTGAATAATAAATCCTGGAGATGACTCCATAGTAACAAAGAGAGGGAGCCCTCATATCTTTTATAGCTGTATAGTACACCAGGGGGAAATAACACCAATCAGCCTCCTACTAGTGGACATCTGTTTTGTGTCTTATCTTTTGCTGTTAAGAATTGGTGTGCCAGAAATGTCCTTGTATTTATGACCTTTTGTCTTTTTGAACTGTTTCTTTGGAATAGATTTTTTTTAAAGATTTATTTATTTATGCACACAAGAGCTGGGGTACAGGTCAGAGTCACAGGAGGTGAGAGGATTCACCAGACAAAGTGGGGAGCAGAACAGGCAGATCGACCAAAATACACTGCTGAAGGGAGCAGCAGGTGAGGCAGGAGAGGCCTGCTATGCCATGTGGGTTCCCTTCCTGGCCAGCGGCAGGGATTGAACTTGTGCTGCAGTGGCTGCAGTTTGCTTCATAGTGCGTTGCTCAACCCACTGCACCACCAGGGAGGCCCTGGAATAGACTTTCAAAATACAAGTTCCTATTCCTATGAGTAATACCTTTATAAATTTTACTAAGTAGTATCAAACTACCAATGACTATTTCTTTATAGACTATCTAAGAGGAATGTTGGGGGAGGCAAATATAATGTAGAAAGTCCATGAAAACCATTCCACTACATAAGGAGAATTAGATGTTCAGACTAGAATCCAAATCCTACGCTTGTCTTTGAGAACTTAGTCTCTCTTCCTCTCTCTCCCATGTATTTGAATCCAGCACACCCTTTAAATTTGCATGCACAGACATCATATCATCTTAGATGTACATTTTATTTTTTTTCATGGAGAAAAATCTTTTATGAGTTATATTTATAAAATACTTTTATGATTCTGCTTACTTTCTCATAATTTCAGTATTTTAAACTGTGAAATATAACAGCTGTGTGTAAGGACAGATAGTAAAAACATAGAATGTGAGAATTACAAAATGAAACCCCATTAACTGGGTGAAGAAACAAAAGCCCACACTATCAAAATCATACCTCCTGAGTAAGCATGGATATGGGACTGTCACTTCAATTATTTTCCGTGCTCTTCATGACAATGCATCATCTACTTGCATATCACTAAAAGTATACTAAACACCTGATTTTAATTGTCTGGCATTTAAAATTTAATCATATTGTGTTCATGATGTTATATCTGGACTCAAGACTCTGCAGGCAAGATGATTTTCGTTATTGGATGTAGCTAGAGCCTGAAGATATTCACAGCTGTATAGTATTCCACTCAATGCCAAGTAATTTTTCCATTCTATTCTAAATGCACAATACATTATTTCATTTCATTTCTTTTTTTGTATTTATACATTTATTTTATTTTTTAATATAAAAATTTTTTAATTTACATATATTTGACATCAATTGTAATCCCCATGTATTCCCCATCACCGTAACACCAGTGCACCATCACCTCAATCCCCTGTGCTCCTGTCTGCCTCCCACCCTTTCCCTCTCCCCTCCCCACCAAGTGTCCCCAGTTTGTCCTTGTCATTTCATTTTTGGTTTTTGTTTCTTTCTTGTTGTTATTATTATTATTGTTGTTCTTATTCCTTTCCTTGATCCTTATTTGGTTCCCTTATATTCCTCCTAGGGGAGGAACCATCAGATGCACATTTTAGATGATGAAATGGGAAGGACCACCTCCTAGCAATAATAGAAGTATGAAACCAGTTATGAAATCTACCATTATGACTTTTTGAAAAGCTAAAGGAAAAGTAAAACCTCCAATTCCCACCAATGAGAACCCAGACTGAAACCATACAGAGTTTTTCCTGTCTTCCCTCCTGGAGTGAGAGCCTAACAGAAGGAGGTAATATATTTTCAGTGCTGTGCTAGTGAAAAGAAATTATAAGGTCCCTCAGTATCCCAAGATGGCTACTCTCCCCACTCAGCTACGTCATTTCCTGTTTAAATTCGAGTTTCCAGGACTGGGGGGTGGGTGGGGAGAACTAAACTTGCTTAGAAAGGTATTCATTTGAAGTCATTCATCGTGGTGGGTGGGTGCTAACATCCATATTGCTCCTTTTGGGCATTTCTTCTTGCACAGGCCTGGAGATTTAGAGGAGGAAGGTTTGGGAAGCAGGTGTGAAAATGGCCAACATTTCCTGGCACAATAGACACCCAATTAATCCATCAGAGGGATGTTGGTACATGAATAAGCAGGAGAGGAAACTCTTTGTATGTTTTCCCTCTTTGTCCACATATGAATTTTTCAAAGACTGTTGTGATCACTCAGTATTTATTATATAATCTGCTTCGAAGAAAAATTTTGTTTCTGTTTATAAAAGTAGTGCCTTTTCATTTGGGAGAAAATAACCTGTAGAAAATGGAGAATGCTGCCACCTGGTGACGAAAGTCAGAATTGCTGATGTTAAAGTCTGGGGGCTTGTTTTGAAATAGGTTTTGTGGAAGTGAGACAAGTAAGTGGATTCCATTATCTAAGCTGAAGCTTCTTAGAGTATTCCAGACACCTCCTATATTTCATGTTCTTTATGGAATCTACTTTCCTAAAGCTAGAAGGCCAACCCCTGTGTGAACTAATTAGAAAGCTGTACATGTTAGTGTGAATTGGTGTGAAGAAACTTGAGACATAAAAACTTGAGACACACATGTGCACACACACACAAGTATTGTCAATTCAGTTGCTTTGATCTGCTTCTTGTACCCACAAAACAGTATACATGAACGTGTTTCCTAAGCAATGAATATATGAGTATCATACTTATGTTCATAAGGATTTCATGTTTTCTACATTTCAATAGATTTTTCATATTTAAAATAGCATAGAAGTGCAAGTTTAAATAATGAATATATCCAGTCACTCAGCAATACATATACATTGAATTATTATCAGAGAAATATCCTTAATGTGCTATTTTAAGCAACAATATATGAACATGTTTCTAAGTTAACAAATATGCTTCTACTTGGTCATTTTGTGGCTTGGTTCAACCACTTTCTGTTTTATAAAATTTTGTCTCAATTACTATTTCAAATCATCAATTAATTGTCTGAAACTATATAGACATACACGTTTAGAAGATGAAACTCTTCTGTCTTTTCCTTCTGCCTCTACCTTCTGCCCATCAAAATACAAAAATCATTGCTATTAAAATTTATTGGTGACTACTGTGCAGATTTTTCTTTTCCCACAATTTGGGCTCATTTTCCACAGGGCTGCAGCTTGAGTCCAGTATAATATCTCAGGAATTATTCATTCCACGTGGCCCCCAAACAACTAGACTTCTTGGCCCATGGGGCAGGTTTTCATACCCACCATAAACTTCATGCCCAGTAGGGACATGACCCAACCCAGGTTACATATCAAAGGAGATTCCCACTCTTAGTCCTTAAGCCCTAGAAATTTTTCATCAAAATAGGAGGCTGCTGGTTGATCTGTGCAGAGGGCAAGGGGTAGATGTTTGGCCCTGAAGCCCTTACATGCCCTCTTTCCATTTGAAGTTGGTTATCTGTAAAATGAACTTAAGGATACCTTTTTCCTCAGACTGTTCCAAGAGGAGAAAACCTGCACGCACATCTGTCACATAGTAGAATTTTTATATATTATTCTGACCCAACCTGCCTCTTCTGTCCCATAAAATAGAAGATATAAAACATCATGCCTAGGAAATTAGCAGCAAAGAGTGATTTTTCATCTCAACAATTTTCTTTTTTCTGTGTGACTTTTTTTAAAAGATTTATTTATTTATGCATACAAGAGCTGGGGTACAGACCAGAGTCACCAGAGGTGAGAGGATTCACCAGAGATAGAGCGGGGAGCAGAACAGGAGAATGGACTGAAATACACTGCTGAGAGGAGCAGCGGGCGAGGCAGGAGAGGTCTGCTGTGCCATGTGGGTCCTCTCCCAACAGGTGATTGAACTTGCGCTGCTGTGCTGCAGATGCTTCACAGAGCGGAGCTCAATCCGCCTCACCACCAGGGAGGCCCCTCTGTGTGACTTTGTATCTCCTTATTTTCATTGTAATTTGACTAGGAACAACTTCCTTTTTTTAAGATTTATTTAATTATGTTTGACATCATTTGTAGTACTCAGAGAATTCCCACCACCATGTCACCCGTGCACCATCACCTCAGTCCCTTGTGCTCTTTCTGCCCTCATCCCAGTCTCTACCCCACCCCCGCCATAATCCCTTTGGTTTGTCTTTGTCCTTTTGTTCTTGTTGTGTTTTTTGTTTGTTTTTAGCTGTAATTGTTCATTTCCTTGAGCTCTCTCCTTATTGAGGTCCATGAAGAAAGAACTGTACAGAGGAACACAGAGTAGGTTCAGGTCAACTAGATAAGAAGATGGGTATCACGAACATGTGTTTGTTGCCAGACTCATTAACTGACTACAGGACCTTGGGTGAATCCCCTTCCTTGTGTTGCCTCTGCATGAACACAGAGAACAAGCAATATGGAAATAGGGCTAGGAGCACAGGATTTGGAGTTGATGGACTTGGACTTCATCCTATGAACCAGTACTTGCTGATTGCATGAGGTTGACCAAACATTTTATCTGTTTATCAGTTTTGTGCTCTGTAATTACTGATGTCTTTTGTGATTGTTTATTATTATAATTCTTACTACTTATTCAAAAGGTGAATGATAGGAGTGAGGATTAAATTACCAGGCATTACAATTTTCCAGGAACCTATGATTTTATAACTATTGGATAGAATAGTTGAGCTCAAGATTAAAACAATTACAGAAAGCTCATGAATAGACTCAGACATATACATTATTTAATATGTATATTTGATTAATTATATATTTAATAATTTAATTATATTTCCAACCAAACTCATTGTTCAAGACATGGATCTCAATCCATTCATAAAAGGTTCACTATTAAAGTTAAACTAGACCCCATCTTATACTATGTCATTTATTGAGAATGCTTTTTCCACATGGTAGCACTTAAAGTAAAAGTTAAGATAAAAGCTAAAACAACAGGAACCAAAAACAGGATGCTACACTGTATATATGGTATGATAACAGCTATATGAAATGCATGTGCATTACATTTGCATGCACAGAAAAAAGCCCAGTGGAATGAAAGAGCAAATTGTAAATCTCAGTGATGACTGGGAACTGATATATTTGACTTTTGCACATGGTTCAGTATTAAACATTTTCTAAGACGAGTATGGATTTTATTTATGACAAAAACCATAGCTCTTAAAGCCTCTACAACTTATGAAATATTTTGGATAAAAAAGCATAGAAAGATAGGAAACTAATCAAGCTGATAAAAAAAAACTACCTCTCTGTGATTGTGTTCCCTTCTTTCTCTACTAACATAGTCTCTGTGCAGAATGGCCTACTGGTCACTCCCATACATGGATTCATTGTTTTAGGCCATATGAGTGCTTACTGAACCAAAATATAGTTTTATTTTTCATGTTTTCACTACCACAGATACACACTTAAATAAGTTAGCAAGTTGGAGAGTAAAGGCACTGTGTGTGTGTGTGTGTGTGTGTGCACGTGATCCTTACCGTAAGGGAACTTTTGAGGATAGAAAATACAATTCACGGGTAACCCTCCAGCACTGAACTTGGCCCATCACCCAGTGCGATCTGATGTTTGCTTCCTTCATGTCTCTGAGCATTCTCCGGCTGCCAGAAACAAATGGCGTGGACTCGGTGAATGAAATAGTAGAATTTTGGGGGAAGTTCTGGAAGATAGCAGGCTAGGATCAAGGTGCTAGCATGGTTGGTGTCTTGTGGGGCCTCTCCTCCTGGTTTGCAGACAACCAAGTTCTCATGGTTCTCACATGACCTTTCCTCTGTCCATATACAGAGAGAGGGAGTGAAGCTAGTCTCTCTTTTTCTTCTCATAATGACATCAGTCCTATTGGATCAAGCCCCTTAAAATGTCATTTAGCCTTAGTTAACTCCTTATGGGTCCTGACTCCAAACACTGTCATACTGGAGCAAGGGCATCAACTTACTCACTATACTGTGGGGAGCACTAACACAATGAGCAGATATAATTTTCAGATAACTTTTCTCCCCCTGATCTGTTCAGTCCTAGAATTTCCAGGAACCAGCCAGCCCAAAACTATGTCTCAGATTCTCCTGAACATGAGCTGTCTTCTCCTTTGTTCAAGTCTGATGTTCTGTCTTTCATTCTTACTGTTCCTTATCTAGGCCTGTAGATCAGAAACCTAAACTGGGCCATTCTGGAAAAAGAGGATAATAATTTCAGGGAGTTAGTTTTCTGTGTCCAGACTAACACCCAAATCCCTCCTTGGTTTTTCTACATGTGTCTATATTATATATCCGTATAAGAAATGGGGTATTGTCTTATATTTATCTGCAGATATCTGTGTATCCTATGGAAAGAAGGAAGAAGCATGAGAAAAACAAATACACATTCACATCTCAACAGCATGACCTGCCTTATGTGCCTTCCCTGCTTTGTGCATTCTTCTTTCAGAGCTTCTGAAACGGACACCCCCATTTTCTCAGTTTATATGCTATAAGAAGCACAACCAGAATCTGAAAATACTACATTCTGTCACTTTCTTGTGTATGAACCACTCAAAATTATAGGGATTCTTAGGTGCAATAGTAAAAGAATACGTGAATATTGGGTATCGCATTCAGAATAACAATATTCTTCCCCTTTGTTCAAGTCAAATATATTTCTTTCTTTCACGTCATTATTCATCTAAGTCTGTACATCTGGAAGAGAAGACAGTGATCACAGAGAGCTTTCCTGTATCCAGACTAATAAACCCTCCTCAGGTTTGGGGGTGCCTCCCATTTTGAACTTGACTGATTCTGTTTTACAACTACTGGACATTTGTGTATTTCCTCTTTTATTATTTTTAGTTCCATGGGAAAGGTACTCAAAAGTACCTTTCGTTGTCCTGGTGTCCTGGGCTGAATGAGCCTGTGACTCAACTTTTCCCTAAATTCTACTGTTTGAGCCTCTCCCCTCAAAGGTGTAGGACTGAGTGTGGGATGCGCTTATACATGACACCCCCCATACACACCCTGTGGCAACTGCTCGCATAAGTGGGTGATCAAACCCATGAGGATGCTTTTAATTCAAGAGACCTCATCTGTGGAAAAGTGGTGTGACACTACTCTCATGCCCTTCGCTGGAATCCTGAGAAGTGAGGACTTCATCTGACAGTGGAGAAAGGCGCTTGCCCTATTCCAAGGCATCTGTAATTTCTCTGAAGCTCCCCAGTTACGATGGTCAGTTAGTTCGGGGACCACACTATTACCAAATTCCCTTGGCTCAGGTGTTGCCCATTCTATATTCAGACTTTTTTTATGGGAAGGACTATGGATATCATAATGTTCGATCCAAATTCAAGACAATTTCAGTACAGATAAAAATGAAGGAGTTAAGAAAATCCCAGAATCAGGAAAAAACAAACATTATATTCTGGGAAAATTTATACATTGAGTTCAATTTCACTGAGAAATGAAGTAGATAAAAAATTGAATTAACAGTGTGTCTCTGTAGCCTTCCTTGTGTTTCAGTGTCTCAAGAACTATCACCCTGAAGTGCAAATCACAGGGAAGGTTTTATCCTCAGGTCACTTTAGATACTTCCAAAAATGAGGCCATAGAGGAATTGATGGCACTAAGTTTAAAAAATCCGTAGCACTCTGGCTGATGCCAAGGAAGCAAGACCTTGATCTGCAGATCATTCCAGATCATTTCTTCTCCCAAGCTGAGCCCCCTGGGCTGGGGCTCTCCAGACCTGGCAACAGGCAACCTAGGGACACCTACTGTGTTTGTTTATTTGTTTTCCTTAAGAAAAGTCTTACAGGCCTCCCCAGTGGCGCAGTGGGTTAAGCAATGCACCGTGAATCAAACCACAGGCACTGTAGCATGAGTACAATCCCTGCCGCAGGCCAGGGGGTGACCCACATGAGACAGCAGACCTCTCCGGCCTCACCCGCTGCATCCCTCCACAGTGTATTTCAGTCAATCTGCATGTTCTGTTCCTCATTCTATCTCTGGTGAATTCTCTCACCCAACCACACCTCTGGACTGTACCGTGGTTCTTGTATGCATAAATAAAATGAATCTTAAAAAGAAAAGTCTTATATTTTGAAGGAATGAAAATCTTCTGAAACAGTATGTATACAAAGATACGGTTTGTTGGAAAAGCCATTTGTGTATTAAAGCAGTCGCATTTGCTACTGAACCCCAATATACATGGCCAGGACTGAGTTAACTCTCCCCTCATCAGCGCAGATGAGACCCCACTGTCCAGATCATTCCCTGGCAGAGAGTAGGGCGTCCACCCTCCACTACCCCATGCTGGACAGCAGGCCCAGCCCCTCTTTCCCGTGCAGGACAGGGACACCGAGGACCAGGCCCCACTCTGAGGCCCCACCAGCTCTGGGTCACCTCCTGCCACCCCTGCTCCATTCACCAGCCAGCGCCTGCTGCCTCCTGCTGTTACGTCCTCTGCAGGTACCGAGTCTCTGTTTTTACCGTCTTCGTCCACGCGCCAGGGTTTCCACACAGAACTAGAACCGTTTCGTAGTTAGGTTTATACACTGGCTTTCTAGGGAGGGTATTCATTTTTTTTTTTTTCCTGTTTGAATGAACTTTTTAGCGATATTTGCGAACGGGGGTACCGTGGTGCCACCTCGTGACAGACGCGTGAACTGCAGCAGGCGCGTCCGGGAGCAGAAAGGCAGGAGGGCGGAGCTGTGGCCCAGAAGCCAGACAGAGCTTCCTGGAAGTCAGGGTGGGAAGCAGCAATCCAAGCTACAGGACGCTGGCGACCTCCCCCTGCTGGAGAGAACGCTGTCTGTTAGGGAAAGAGAAAGATCACTTTAATTTTTATCTGTTCAGGCCCTTGATGACTAACTAGACACCTGTGGAAGCCTGACCCACCTGCACCACAGAGATCTCTGTAGCCCACTTTTGCCTTGCCCTCTGACCGCCTTTCCATGTAAGTCCACGTCCATCGCAGTGCTTTTACTTACAACAAGAGTTTGCTCTTCTTTCTTCAAACATGGCCTGGCTGTTTCATGGCATGAACGTCTCAAAATGCATCTCGCAGTGTCATAGTGGTGCAAGTGTAGTTGCCAGATTTTCCATGGTTGACAATGCTATCCTTGCACCCTTGCGCATGTAAGTGCAAACAGACATGGAGCTATAAATGCTTCTTGGCTTCCCTGGCAACCAGCACCGCTCCTTAGGTGCTTTCCAAAGGTCACCTTCATTCACATGGCAAAAGACATCCATAACACAAAACACCTACAAAGTGCAAGACTTCTGGAAGCTGTGAGCCGGGAATTCAGCGCGAGGACCACAGACTGGGAGCAACAGATGTTCTGGTCGTCTGCAAGACCAAATCCTATAAATCGCAACAGTCCAACCACATTCAGGAGGGATGAATCTCCATGGTTCTCTGAGGTCAGGAGACCTGCCTTGAGTGGGCCTTTTATGTATCTACCAGCAACTGTTAGCAACCTGCCATTTTGCATCACACACAGCGTCTGGCCAGTGTGTGGGGGCAGAGTCGAGGCATAGAAACGGTTCCTTGGGTTGCAGGCCTAGCTGCGCACGTGGAGGCGCACGCGCACTCACAAGTGCACGCGTCTGCTGCCACACACGTACTCGCAGTCCAAGCGCCTACTGGCGCACACGCACACAGAAGTGCACACAGGCACTGGGGCTGTGCAATTTGCCCATGGCTTCCCCGCCCCCTCCAGCACTCTGTTGGGCAAGTTTCAAAAGGGCAAACCCATGTGTACACTGTTCTTTGCACTCTGCTTACAACCTCCTCTTCAAATTTTGCCCTGGTGCTCTTCCTGCTGGAGCTTCGCACCATCGGGAGTGTGCACTAGGACGTGGTCCTGCACTCTCTGCCCTTGGGGTCCTGCTCCCCTGCAGGAAAGGGGCCTCTGTCCACAGACTGGCGCCTCTTCCCCCGGGGCGGCGCGGGGCGGGGCGGGGCGGCGCGGGCGCCATGAGGGCGAGCGCTCGCTTGCGTGCACGCAGGAGCCAGTCGGCATTCACACCCAGTGTTCTCCGAAAGCGAAACCCGTCCTCAGGCTCGCGTTTGGCTTGCTCGGAGCCGTATTCCTCGTGATCAATACCACAGGCATCTCCTCAGTTCCTGCGGCCTTGGCACAAGGCCGTGTTTGCGCCCGTGCCTCTCAGGGAGCGCCTCTTGTTGGCGGGGACGTGCGCTTGCTTCGTGTGGCGGGTCATGCGCGCAGCCTTCCTAGAGGCCCACCCGTGCCACGGCTCGCTCTCCACAGGGGCTGCCCGGCTCCAGGGGTGCCGTCAGCCCCATGCCCAAAGCAGGCCTCTGTGTGGGAGGTGGACCCTGGCAAGAGGCACATAGACCCAGCACTGTGATGCTGTCTGGTGCCAGAGTGTTCTTAGATGCTCTCCTACATCAGAGAAGTTTGTGAAAAGCTTGTGAAGCAATGGTGGGAGGCCATGAAGCTAGCTGAGTACCTCCCAGGTCAGGCAAGCATTTGATTGCACCCAGTCTTTCTCAGGTCAAGCTCAGGGAACAAATAAATAACAGATCTGTAATCTGTCCTAAAGCTGAACTCCTGAAGGTACTGTGAGTTTTTAATGTTCAGCAAGAGAACACCACGCCTCAGTGGTAGGCAATAGTCCACATCATGATGGAGAATATTTGAAGGGAGGGCAAGATAAACCCAGAACATTATGTGCACGCTCAATGTACTGAGAGACAATGCTGGGCTAGAACAATCAGGTGAACCAGTAAGAGTGACCAGATCCATTACAAAGATAAGGAGACCTTCTATCTTATCTGAGCTGAGTGCGTGGGTTCCACTATCCTAGAAGTTAATGATATCAGGGTTCAAAGCCAGATCTGCCTCACACCAATGATATAATGGTAACTTTTGTGATTTGGTGCCATACTCTTTTATAGACAAGAAAAGCACATGGGAAAGGACTCAAATTGTCCTGGGGGTTGTTTTTGTGTAGGAAGTAAGAGAACAGGATGATACTAGACTGCCACAGCCAGTTAAGCCTAAGGACCAGCTTGGGATAAGTGAAGTGTGACAGTTTATGTTCAAACAGTATGCTATTGCACACACCTGGGCTTTCCACAGGGAAAAACTAATCATATTTGATGTTTTCAACCTATTTCCTTTCATGTTCAGTTTAGTGTTTAACATCGAATACATCATAATTTCACCAGTAGAAAGTCAATTTCCCTGTTCTAGTTTAAGGTAGTTACATGGAAAGATATTCAACTCACCTTTTCCAAAGGACACAATGAATCTTTAGCTACACATGGAACAATTTCCTCTGAAAGAAACTAAAAAATTAGCTGAGCAACATCTATACATAGAAGGCCTCCCTGATGGTGCAGGCATTATAAACACAGCACTATCAAGCTATCTGAGCCACTGCAACATGAGTTTGATTCCTGGCCAGGGAGCTAACCTACATAGCACAGCAGACCTCTCCAGTCTTGCCCGCTGCTCCCCTCAGTAGTGTATTTCAGTAGATCCACCTGTTCTGCTCCCCACTCTGTCTCTGGTAAATCCTCTCACTCCCCACTCCACACAGAAACCTCTGGCCTACATCCTTTTATGTATGCATATGTATACATCCATTATGTATGCATAAATAAATAAGTCTTTTTAAAAAATAAACACATAGGGAAAAGGAAAAAAAGAAACCCCTCAAGGTGGGTAGGAACGACCAAACACAATCTCAGCATCAACCCCAGTCCTGGCATGGTAACCCAAATCAGGAGGGAACTCAGAACCCAGAGCTTCTCCATGAAGAGTAGTGAGTTTGAATTCCACTTCAGGTGCCCTGCTTTTTAAGGCCTATGCACCTCAGAGTTGAGTCTCCCCCCACCCCCGCCAATATCTAGCTTTGATAACTTATGGGGCTCGAATCCATAAGACCTGTAAAGTTATGCAAACTGAGAACTAGGTCTTAAAGGGCTTGCTGACTTGGACTCACGTGACTTAGAGCCCAGTGGTGAGGCAGCCAACCATGTGCTGGCTTTCTATGGAAGAGGTTCATTTTCTTATATTAAAGCATCTACCTGAGAGTCAGGCATATAATTTAAAACATATCTAGGAACCTGCTTGGATAATAACCATGAATAAAGACTGGTGGCGGCCATCTTTGCACACCACATTGCCTAGCTTCACCTGATGGTTGCCATCTTACTTTCCCTCCAGTGAGCACCATCTTTATATCCTTCACTGACTCTCCAACTGGCAGGCACCATATTGGTGCTCTCCCTCTTCTGTACTCCAGAACACCAGTATCTACTGGAAGGGAGCCGTCACATGTGCCTCATGCCCCAACTTATGTGGCTGCTGCCTAGGGGATGTATTTGATCATCTGGCTCTGGAGGCAAGTGGGGTTTGCATTTCCGGATCCTCTAAGAGAGACAGTTCTTGGCTAGTTACCCCAGCAGGACACAGAGAGTAGATGAAACACAGTTTTACCATGAATGGGTCTGTTTTCTTATCCTGGAGCTTTGACATCAGAGGAAGGCTTCAGTGTGACATGTATCAACCAATACAGGGATGTCCTCAGGGAACATAGGCTGATGGACACCAGGTTTGTACTTTCCCTCTGCTCTCTCCCAGAAAGACACACACTTATCTGGAGCCCTGGTTTTGTGATCAACAACCAGTCCTGACAGGAGGAAAATTTGATGTTAAAAGAGTTGTAATTAGAACTCCAGAGTTTACCTTTTGACGGGAGAAGTTAATTGCAATCACCTTCAATACATGTCTCAGTTGAGCACAGATGGTCTAGGTGTGATTCTGCTGTTGGGATGTGTATCTGCCCATCTGAAGGTAATTACAGAAACTAGGGTTGAAATAGACACAAGGTCTACTGTGACTGTATGTACCTGCTTCCTTAATCCAACTTAAAGTTTAATAATACTCTATTGTAAATATGTGGCTCCATTTTCATACCCTGCATTTATGTGTGCCCCAAGGTGGTTTCCCTAAGTTATCTAAAGCCCACATATTTGCACAAATATTATTATCTAATCCTATTTTTCACTCCAAAAAATAATCGTGACTTCTTCCAATAGGCTTAGAACCACAGGCACAATTTATTGTCCTTATCAGTATACACATTTTTAACCATGGTGTAATCATGGGTGATCAGAACAGTTTGCAGCTTGTCTGCCTAGGGGCAAATCCTAGCTTCATCACATAGAAGCTCTGTGACCTTTTAAGCAAGTTACTTAACACCTCTGTTCTTCAACAGGAGGAGTTCCTCTTCTGTAAATTTGTATTAATAATGGAAGCCCCTACTTAGAGTTGACAAAATTAAATTTAAAATGCCTTGCCCATAGTAATCATTATATACATTCCTCCCAAAATAATTACTTTGAATATTTAAATAATTAAAGTTCACCTACAGAATTACTATAAATTCCTTTAATCCTACATGAAATTAAGTCAACTACACTTTCTTGTATGCACTGCTTAAGCTTTTCCAGTACTTCCTAGAATACTTCTGCAGCCATCTAGAATGTTTGGGAAGGACCTGTTTTACTCTGAAAAATCAATATCTTGTATATAAAATGTCACTAATTATTGGGGAAAAGCACATAACATTATCATAAGGGGTTGGGAACAACTGAAGTCCAAGTTCATGCACTGTAGAAGGTCATCTGGAGGCATCACCAATACCGATGTCAAAGACAAATTCAACTAGACTAGACATTATTTAAAGTGGTACAGACAGGTTTTTTTTTCAGTAAGTAATGAAAATAGGGGGAAAAGCTGAGCTACATTCTGATTTGGATTTGTGACTGGGAGTAATTTGAAGATTTAATGGGTAAATAAGAGGTAGATAAGCAGGGGCTCAGTTGGCAGAGAAATGAAAAATTACAAAGGGTTGTTCAGTGTAAATGCCACTTGGCCAACTGTATTTATTAACTAACAGTTACTGAAGATAGGGCCCTAGCCTCCCACAACACCCACTCCTTCCTGATGATTACATGTCAAAAGGAATGGCTCTCAGCTCCTTGAGAAATATACTTTTGAGTTGGAAGAAACACATTCTCACACCTGTAAGCCCTTTTTAGTAAATGCTCTAAGAAAGGGAGGTCATGGGTCTATTATCACTTGTTGAGTAGAATGGACAGTAGTTCCCCAGGCTGTGTTGAGCTTTGTGATAGGCCTTTAAATGGGAGTGGGATGCGTAGAGGCTGGAGTCATCCTATGGACACAGCTTTATGCCGCTTCTAGAAACCATGCTAGAGTTCGGTGCTCTCTTAGTGCAAAGGTTTAGATGTTGTCCTAAGTGAGGAATTCTGCAGTTGCTGCTGAGGACATCTGAGATCTTCAGGTTTTGGAACAGGATGGTCCAATGAACCACATGGATTAGGAGGACCTACCAGGGCACTGAGATCTGCGGACGCCTAATGCTTGGCTTCAGTGGATACTGCACCCTTGTAGAACCCACTCTCATGTGGCAGTCCCTGCAGGTCACATAGGAAAGGTGGGCTCCTAAACCCTGAGGACCGCGTAGCCATGAACCTTCAAGTGGCAGGTGGCATTCACCTGCCCTCAAGGTCACATTCACACTGATACTACTGGGGCCTGTGGTCATGTGGCTGGTTATGCTCTCTCAGCCACATGAAGATTATGGACTTCTGAGTTTTGTGGATGCTGCCCCTTTGAGGTCCCTACAACCACATGTCAGGTGCAGTCCTGGAAGTCCTGGGAATCTTAAGTTCAAGTCCCAGCCCATGGTCACATAGCAGACTCAGCCCTCTCAGTCACATGAAGACAGAGGGTTCCTGAATCCTAAGGTCATGTCACTCCCTGTGGTCACCTTGAGAGTCCTCTCTTGAATATGTGGAAGGTCTCCTGAGAGCGCCGAATCCTAACCACTAGACCACCAGGGAACTAGGAAACTTGGAAGGTCTCCTGAACTCTAACTCCTATTGGCCTTCTGAGGCATTAGGTCTATCTATATATGGGCACAGAAGACCTTTACAACTGTGGTGTCTGCCTTTGTTCAAGTAGATTTTTTTTGTACTCTCGCTCTACCCCAACCTTTTCAGCAACTTTTCTATCCTACCACAATGGATGGTACTTGGGTAGGAAGGCCACCAGTTAGGCCTAGGAGTTTACACAGAAAACTGGGCTTCCGGGTACAGTCAAGTGACCTTGGATAAAGGCCAAATGGTAGAGGGCCTGAGAGATGCTTGGGTGGAGGAAGGGGAACACTTCCCCCTTTAGACATTCATGTGCCTGGGGAAGGTTCTCCTAATCCATGTGGTTTATTGGACCACCCTGTTCCCAAACCTGAAGATCTCAGACAGCCTCAGCAACAACTGCAGTATTCTTTGCTCAGAACAACTCCATCCAAACCTCTATGCTAAGAGATCACCAAACTCTAGCGTGGTTTCTAGAGGCAACATAAAGCTGTGTCCATAGGATGACTCCAGCCTCTGCACACCCCACCCCCATTTAAAGGCCTATCACAAAGGTCAACACTGCCTGGAGAATTTACTGTTTGTTCTAGTCAACAACTAACTTTGTTTGGCAAGGGAAGCCCATTGTGTATGTGACCTGACCCTGGGCTCTCAGGAGAAGTGGAGGAGTACATCAGAGTCTAGGGTGACGGGGGCAGGGACGGCAGGGGTTCATGGCTTGTATGGCATCTCTCAGCATCAGGGCTCTGGAAGACAGATGGGACACACTGTCTATTCCCCTACACACTGTCTATTCAGGGTGATGGTATCCTCAAACCTCCTCTGCCCATGTTGTTATTAGAATGTCAGAGACTTCTTAGATGCCAATTTGTATAGATGATTCCAAGTTTGATCTTAATTTCTAACTCTTGTTTGATTTTGTAAAGATTCTCTTTATTCTCTTGATGTTTTTCCCCTGTTGAATATTTGAATCCTGCTAATCATGTGCTCAGGGAAGAAGCAAGGGGTCAGGGAGAGAGAGACTTTTTCCTTTAATGGGGCCTCCCTGTTGACCTAGGGAGTCTCAGTCCTATCACTGCTATGGCCTGAGTTCAATCTCTGGCCAGGGAAGTGACCCATGTGGTGTAGTAGACTTCTCCTGCCTCGCCCGCTGCTCCCCTCAGCAGTGTGTTTCAGTGCTTCTTCCTGTTCTGCTTCTCACTCTGTCTCTGGTGAATCCTCTCACCCCCTTCCCCACTCTGCATTTCTGACCTGTACCCCAGTTCTTCTACACAAGAAAGTAAAAAAGAATAAAAAAGAATTTGCTATTTCAATAAAAGTGTCCAAGAAGTCATTATGTTAAGAATCAGAGTTTGTTTCTTATACTTACTTTTTTGTGATTCACCTTTTCAAAATGCTAATAATAGGAAGAGGTGCTGCAATCCTTTTGTGCTTAGAATCTTTAAATGACAAATTAGTCCAACCAGAAACTATTTGTTTTTGGCTTCTTCCCCACCCTGCTCTCTGATTTTCTAATCATTTATTCTTAAACTACTCTTTGAAAGCTTGCTCCCTTTCTTTGTGTGAGAAAATAGTGAAATGTCTTAAGTAAAATGCTTAATACCTGCATTTCACAGAAAATCATGAAACTGGCACTGAATGAATTAAATTGAGAAATATTAATAAAGGATTATTCATACATTTGTGGGGGGTTAAATATTATTTTATACATGGTTAAAGAATGTTGTCATTTATTTTATTTTTTGTTGTTGCTTATTATGTTTGGTTTCTTTCCCATACCCTTCCACCCTGTTCAGGTTGGTAAGTTGTTACAAAAATCAAAATCTCTGTGTGTGCTTTGCTTTCATTTATGTTGTTTTATATGTTATGTAGTATAAATAATTCATTCATAACATTTTCCAGTTTGTTCTGCAAAACCATAGGTCTGAGAGAGAGGAACAACAAAAATGTATTGTACTGTTGAGTGTGGGGCATGCAGGGTTGAGGGTGGAAATATTTCCATGCTATAGAACTTTTTGAGTAATTTGCTATACACATCATTAATCTCAAGAGGAGAGATAGTTTGCCAACATATTTAGTAATAGAATATTTTTTCCATTAAGCCATTTGAGGTACTAATGTTCTTCAGAAAATATTTTTGGAAACCCTATTCAAACTAAACATCTTCTACGACTTCCACACCTTATACTCTGCTAAGAGCACTGGGTTGTATGTTTATTAATAACTACAATGTAGTCCATGAGACGGAGGTGGAGTAAGATGCCATGCTCGCCTCCCTCAGACACTCGGGACAAAACTGCTGCTAAGAAAGTAAAAAAACGGGGCCTCCCTGGTGGCGCAGTGGGTTAAGCAACGCACTATGAAACAAACCGCAGCCACCGCAGCCACTGCAGCACGAGTTCAATCCCTGCTGCCGGCCAGGGAGGGGACCCACATGGTGCAGCAGACCTCTCCTGCTGTGCCCGCTGCTC
>JAGFMF010012071.1:171094-185382 GCA_019455555.1 Galemys pyrenaicus | reverse complement strand
CCCCAATACCTATAGACTCGGGTACATGTCAACATTGGGACTCCTGAGACCCAGCTCTGCACTGGATGGGGGTGGTGCGAGCAGGCACCCAGGATGGAGAGTGCTTTGTCAGAGAAGTACAGGGGTGGGGGCACAGAGCAAGGACTACTGACTTGAGCCTGAGGCTCATAATAGAAGAGCTGTAGCCTGAATTGGGTCAGAGCATCTCGATTTCCTCAGAGAAGGAGCTACTACTCCTCCGAGCCCGGGCTGAGCTATCCCAATACCTGCCACCACCACCCCGGCCCCCAGGGCTAAAACCTGGGGGCTTTAGAAGTGCTTCAGCAAAATAGAGCTCATGTACCTACCAATAATAAAAGCAAACACCCCAGTATAAGGCTCAGTACTTGAAAAGAAAAGAGAACAACTCCCAATCTATGACCCAAATCACCTACTTTCCATGCCCAGTTGTACATCTGGTGCTTAAAAATGGCCTATAGTGGAAGTGGACAAGGAAACTTAAGAGACAATAAGATCAAAGAGCTGGCCTAGACCCGTGGAGACCCACTACACAACTCTGGCTTCTGAAGTGGTAGGAAATTCAAATCCCTGAGTCTACAGAATGTGACCTTTTGGTGACCTCCTTCGGTCCTTGTTTGTATCTACTATACCTCACAGCTCTCACTATATCTATATAGTATATACTATATAGTATACTATATCACACTTGCTCTCAAATAACATCAACAAAGACAGAATTTTAATATCTATCCTTATTAAAACCCATAAAAATGAAAATGTAAGAGACAGAAGAACACATCACAAATGCCAGACTGAAAATAAGAACACAAACAAACAAACAAAAACCCTAAGAAGATTCCTGACTCAGATTGCTGCAGAGCATGACTGAAGGGAAGACCAGGGCAACAGTCCTTGTAATACATATGGAACTCAAAAAATCAATGGAGGACATAAAAAAACAACAGAATAAAGGAAAAGAAAATATGAGGCCGTTACAATTGGAAATAATGGACTGAAGACACACTATAGATGATTAAAAAATTAGAACTGAGGGCCTCAATAGCAGACAAACAGAAGCAATCGAGGGAATTAATGAGCTCACAAACACAATATTGATGAATATATGAAAGTAGAGAAATATAGAGAAAATTAATTTTAAGAAGGAAAATAGTGTAAGAACATTCTGGCACTACTTAAAGAGGAATATCGTGGGGCTCATAGAAAAGAAAAGAAAGAGAAAGGCATGAAAAATTTATTTAAAGAAATAATCACTGAAGACTATCTCATTCTGGGAAATGAACCAGATGTTCTGATACAAGAGGCACAAAGAGTTCCAAACAAAATAATTCAAGACAGTCACACTTCAAGACACAGTATAATAAAGCTGTTAAGAGCCATTGATAAGGAAAGATTATTAAAAACTTCAAGAGAAAAAAGGACAATCTATAACATGTTAGCAGACTTTTCTGTAGAAATAACAAGCAGAGAGGGACTGGAAGGGGAGATTTAAAATAGCTAAAGAAAAAGACTTTCAGCCCAGAATCTTTTACCCAGCAAGCTTAACATTCAAGATAGAAGAACAGTCAGGAGTTTCACTGAAAAACATTAACACATTAACACACCAAAAAACATTAACACCAAGTCACACATGAAAGAAATTCTAAAGGGACTTTAGAATTTTCCTTTATCATAAAGGAAAAGAAGAATGAACATTAGGGCAAAAACACCAAAATCACATAACAAGAAGGAGGAGGAAAGTAATAGTGTGTTCCATCATCGAAACCACTAATCCAGTCACTGTATGTGCTAGATAAGAATTGCGCTAATGCTAACAATTTTACTACTGTTCTTTTCATGGTCACTGAAGGTTTTTGTTGCATATATTTTAAATTGAAGCAATTGCATGTGATAACACAAGTCAGGAAACAATGGAGAATGTATAAGTTGTGTAACATTTAATGTAACATAGCCAGCTCAAAGCTTGATACGATTTTCTCTCTCTAATTTTTTTTTTTTGTGTGTGTGTGTGTACAAGAGCTGAGGTACAGGCCAGAGTCGTGGGAGGTGAGAGGATTCGCCAGAGACAGAGTGGGGAGCAGAACAGGCAGATCTACTGAAAAACACTGCTGAGGGGAGCATCAGGTGGGAGAGGAGATGCCTGCTGTGCCATATGTGGGTCAGCTCCCTAGCTGGGGATTAAACTCAAGCCTCTGCCTGCAGTGATTGGCGCTGAGACTTCATGCCTAGGTCACCAGGGAGACCCCATAAGATTTTCTTAAAGAAAGAACTTTGTCCCATCTCTATAAAAAAGCCAGTTCATCTTGATGCCAGGAAGAATTATTTAAAATTTTATTTCCAGGGCCTCCCTGGTGGTGCAGTGGGTTAAGCAACACACTATGAAGCAAACCGCAGCCATTGCAGCATGAGTTCGATCCCTGCTGCCGGTCGGGGAGGGGACCCACATGGTGCGGCAGACCTCTCCTGCTGTGCCCACTGCTCCCCTCAGCAGTGTACTTCAGTTGATCTGCCTGTTCTGCTCCCTGCTCTCTGTGGTGAATCCTCTCACCGCCCTCCCCCACACCTCTGGCCTGTACCCCAGTGCTTGTATGCATAAATAAATAAATCTTAAAAAATAAAATAAAATAAAATTTTATTTCCAGTTGAAACAGAAACTAACATGAGTGTGATAGCTTTCCCAAATCTTAAAATACAATGCAAAAGATTGTCTCCTTCATTTACATCTCTATAACACAGAATCACATATAAATTATATGCATACATAGAAGCGTCTCATTCCTTTTAATGGCTGCATATCACTCCACGGTGTTGGTGTACCAAAAATTGTTTCATGACAAGAGTGGTTGATGCCTCACACAGAAATTTACTCATCCCCTAAAAAATGCCAACATAGCTCCTGTTATAAAACAGTGGGAGTCATTAGCATCATTCTCATGAAGCTTCATGAATGTCTTTTGCTCTCCAAAAGACTGAAATTTGGGCTGCTGTACATAACACATTGCCATGTCTATTGACCCACACGTTCACCAAAAGTTATTTTCAGTGCAATATGATAAACATATGCACATATGCAATAAAGTCCAGAGAATAATTTTACAGACGCCAAAGTACCCATTACCCAGATTCACCAAACGATGCTAATATTTAGCTTCATACTAGGAAACAACATGCTAGGAACAGTGACATGTTGTGGATGAAACAGAGCATGGGTTAGTTCTTGGGGATTGTTTATGAGTCTGTATGAAGCAGGTGCCATTTCAACTGATAAAAGACAAATAAATAAGGAAAGAAAGGCTTTCAGGAGGCATTCTAGTTCTGAGTCACACAGAAGAGAGAATTCACAAAAGTATACTTGGTGGTTACAATGGATAATCCATTGTATTAGTGTAAGGTATTTGGATGGATGAAATTAGAAATGATGGAGCGATAGGACCACTATGAGAACCTTCAATAGTGTGCCCATGGGGTCAGGATGCTACCCTATAGTTCAATACAAACTGTTTTATATTATTAATTTATTATTATTAATAATAAACTATATATAATAAATTAATAATATAAACACTGTTCGAGTGTCAGAAATTCTATTCTTTCATTTGCTTATTAACTGGCTTTGGTGTTGGGGATAGGTAAGGGATGTAAATGTCAAGACCAGAGCTGGTATCCTCCAAAGTAACTTCTTAACCTACCATTAACCCTGGTCAGTCCATGCTTATCTTTTCTGTCTTGAGATGAGTTCTCTTTCAAACTTAGTAGCTTAATATGAGAAGTACATATCTTGCATGAAATCCCCAGAGATATATTGAAGAAAATATACACTATCAGCACTAGGGATTTTCCACTCACTCTGTAAAGCACAAGTCCTTAGTCTCTCAATCTTCAGAAACTTTGCGCATTGTACAGGTATGAGGCCTACAGCATTCGTTTTAGTCATCATGAATACCACCATATAACCACTATCCCAGTTCAAATACCGAATATTACCAGCGCCCCAGAAGACTGCTTCACATCCTCCTGGTCATTGCTACCACTGCAAAGTTCACTACATGTAATCCCAAACAGTGATAAAGAAGGAGAATAAGATTTCGTGAGAGGGAACAACGTGGTGAAGTGAGGGCTAGACCAGAGAATGAGAGTGAGATACTCCATAGGCATGATGTTGATGACAAGTCCTAAAGGGTAAATAAGAGTCAGCCAGGGGAGGGTGATTACACTTCCAGAATGAAAAACAGCTTGTGTACAGGCTCTAGGTCGGGGAAATCCTTGACCCATTCAGAATCCAAGGAGGCTAGTGTGGTTAGAGCTTAGTGATGCAGGAGGAGAGCGGCCTGGCTAATGGGAAGAGATGGCCAGGAGCCAGATCTTGAAGTACATGACAGCTATCGTAATACTTAAAACTTAAATTCACATCACTCAGCTATAAGAAAGATAGAATTTTGCCATTCGTGGCCACTTGGCGTGCTCATGACCTCTGTGTACCACAGCCTGGCTTCTCTCTCTCCCCCACCAGCCCTTCTCGGAACTCCTCTTCTTCCTCAAAAATTATTCTAATGGATGGAACTGGAGGGGATTATGTTCAGTGAAATACATCAGAAGGAGACAGACAAATACCAGACGATTTCACTCAAATGTGAAATATAGAGAAACAAAATGTAGGAACTGAGAACACTAAATCAAAGTGAACCTTAGAAATATGACCACAGGGACCTCCCTTAATGCACTATGAAGCAAACCGCAGTCACTGCCGCACGAGTTCTATTCCTGCCACCGGCCAGGGAGGGACCCACATGGTGCAGGCAGACCCTCCTGCCTCGCCCGCTGCTGCCCTCTCCTGCTTCACCCGCTGCTCCCCTCAGCAGTATGTTTCAGTTGCTCTGCCTGTTCTGCTCCCCACTTTGTCTCTGGTGAATCCTCTCACCTCCTGTGAGTCTGGCCTGTACCCCAACTCTTGTATGCATAAATAAATAAATCTTTTTTAAAAAAAGAAATATGACCACAGAATTGAGGCTACTAGAGGAGGTTGGGGTGTGAATGACGGCGGGAAGGGGTCCAGTGGTCTAAAGACTGTGGGGGCTTTTGTGGTGATTGTGGTGTGGTGATATACATTGATAAGGTCTGAATGCATATCCCTAAATCAGAGGTTACCTCCATTAAACCAAGGTTACCTCCATTAAAAAATTAAATGATGTTAAAGTATTAAAGGGCTATAACTGAAGGGAGGAATATCTTCTAATTCTTTAAAATATTGGATTGCCATGTACAGACTGGCAAGAGAAACAGAGACAAATTTACTGATCACTCAGTGGCCTAAGTAATCTCTGTGAAAGATACAAAACCATTATAAAACACCATCAAGACATCACAGCGGAAACAGAACATGAGGTGCCTGGGCTGGTCCACTGTTGCTCATTAACAATGGCTGGGGAAGAGGAAATTGAAAAATGATGGGCTTCTGTCAGGAGTAAGAGAAGGGAGGTACTCATAGATCCAAGGAATCTGTCATGAGGAGGAGGGATATGTGTTAACTATTGAAGGGTGTGTAGGATTAGAATAATTTTTGAGGAAGAAGAGGAGTTCTGAAAAGGGCTGGTGGGGGAGAGAGAGAAGCCAGGCTGTGGTAGACAGAGGTCATGAGCACACCAAGTGAACAACTACTCCCAGTGCAAGCCCCTACAAATCCCAGGAAGATTCGAAGCTGAGAGGACCAAAAACTGTTTGCTTTCTGAAATGTTCAAGGACACCATTCTTTTTTTTTAAAAGATTTATTTATTTATACATACAAGAGCTGGGGTACAGGCCAGAGTCCAGGGCGGTGAGAGGATTCACCAGAGACAGAATGGGGAGCAGAACAGGCAGATCAACTGAAACACACTGCTGAGGGGAGCAGCGGGCGAGGCAGGAGAGGTCTGCCTGCACCATGTGGGTCCCCTCCCTGGTTGGCAGCAGGGATCGAAATCGTGCTGCAGTGGCCGCAGTTTGCTTCAGAGTGCGTTGCTTGACCCACTGCGCCACCAGGGAGGCCCTCAAGGACACCTTTCTACCTCTGAGAAGAGATGTACCCAGCGTTATCTACAGAGCAGGGCAACGTTCTGTGAAGGGAGGTTTTACGTATGTGACAAAGTTGGAAACTGTAAAGAATTTATCTCTGTTTGGTTCTTTCCTCACAGACAAGTTTCCTGGGCATCAGTGGGCACAGATCCCCACGATTTCCATTTAACCCTAACCAGTGATCTCACTGTACCCAGCACCCAGGGAAACTGCCCCTTGTTTTGGTTTTCATTTTTTAATCCCAGGGCTTCAGGAACCACTGGGATATCTGCCAGTTGGAGAAATTTTGCTGAGTCATACTTATTTTTTTCTCTTCTCTCTCCACTCCCTGGTGTCTTTCCCTTTGGTTGTTTCCCGCTCCCTTGGATGTTGGATTTCCTGAGCTATTTTCATTTTTATGCTTTTCCTTACTAAGATTATTATTCAGTGTGTCTTGCTGTATTTGTCTGCCTTGGGGGTCTTGAGTGTCCTGGGTCCCTTCTATTTTTGAGGTTCCGGTGGAGTATATGCTTATCCAACACCGACATTCCTCTTGCTCCCTAACTGAACTCCACACATCCTGATATGCATGCACCCCATCTCACCTCACTGATAACTTCAGGGGCAGGTCTTAATTATTCTGAATTGGCCAGGACCTGGACTTTCCCTTAGGAAAACTACTGGCTGAGGATGACCAAGGGTCTTAAAATAGCCCAAATTCTATGGTTGGGAGAAAGCTTTTCTCTTCTCTTCTGAGAGACAGAAAGATGAAGTACCCATAATCACCACAAGCAATCATCCTGTTGAACGAAGCCCTAGGCTGGAGCTGACACTAGGCATGGCTTATTGCACATATCTACATAACTGCACCCTGGATATGTGTCATCTGTGTGGTTTCTCCCTGGGATGGAGTCATAGACATGGAATTTCTGAGTTAAAATCTATAGGATGGTTTTAAGTTTTTTGTTACATATTTCCAAAACTCCTAATTTTCTAGTAAACAAATTTTTTTTAAAATAAAGAGTAACTGTTGAAATTAATTTGAATATAGTTTAGTATAGCATATCCAAAATGTTATCATTTTAACATGTAATTAACATAAAAACGATTACTATTCTACATACATTTTTCCTACTGTGTGTTTGAAATTCTGTTTGTGTGTTACACTTTTGGCACATCTCGCGTTGTATTAGTCACATTTCAAGTTTTCTGTCGCTACATGTGGCCCATGGTAACCATATTATACCCTACAGATTTAAAACATAAAAATGTCTTGAGAGTCTCAAATTCGTCCAAATCCAAATCATTCCTGAACTATCCTTTCAAATCACTTTTGAAATGTAGTGGCTATGCATTAGGGGCTACACCTAAAATTTCTCTAAAGACCAGTGAGGTACATGTAATGTGAATAAGAAAAACAAAACAAAATGGCTACACCTGTCTTTAAAGGGTTAAAATCACCACTAAGTTCCTTCCAGCCAATTGGTGCAATGTGAAAACGTAAACTTAGGGCTAACCTACCTATTGATTTTCAATGGAAATCCAAGAATCTGGATTTTTTTGGTGTAACTTCTCAATTATTAGATGTGAACAGCACCTCAAAAATTGTACTCAATACATACTTCTAAAATTCCACAAATTTTATGTTGACCTCAAACAAATAAGGAGCAAGTTATTTCACCAGCAAAAATGGGTTTATTCAGAAGTGACAACAAGGGTTTATGGCCACATGGACATACTTCCTTCTTAGAAGAACAAAACCCGGCCTCCCCTGGTGGCGCAGTGGATTGAGCAACGCACTATGAAGCAAATCGCAGCCACTGCGGCACGAGTTCGATCCCTGCTGCCGGCCAGGGGGGGGGGCCCACATGGTGTGGCAGACCTCTCCTGCTGTGCCCACTGCTCCCCTCAGCAGTGTACTTCTGTTGATCTGCCTGTTCTGCTCCCCGCTCTCTGTGGTGAATCCTCTCACCCTCCTACACCTCTGGCCTGTACCCCAGTGCTTGTATGCATAAATAAATCTTTAAAAAAAAAAAAGAAGAACAAAACCCCAAAATGTTCTTTTTGATAATTGGAGGGTCGTTGTTTCATTGGCTCGCTGTTGTTGGGTGAAGAAGAGCCTCCCCACCGCTGGGGGCAGCAAGGCTGTATCACCTCTTGAAGCACACTGTGTGTGTGCAAAAACCCCCTTGACCTCCCTCACTTAAATGAGGATTCTGTATATTCATTTTCTTACTTATTCACTTTACAACTACTCATTTTTAGTGAACTAAAACCTTTTTTAACCTTACATGCTCTACTAACATTAACAGCTAACATTTTCTGAAAGCTAAATATATAACAGGCATCTTGCTAAAAATATTACCAGGCAGGGGGGTAAGGGACACCCCAGGACCCCCAAACCTGCCTGCTCTAAATGGGTCCTGCCATCTGCTGCATCAAGACAAAACACACCCTAGACAGTACGATCTTCAATAGAAAGGAACTTTAATACAATTAGTGTGCCATAAAGAAAAGAGAAAAAATACAGTTTCCAAATCAACCACCTGTTTCTCTGGGGATTACCCTGTTATAAAAACACTTTCTACATTTCAGATAAGAGAAATGAAATTAAGGGAGGTTAACAAACCTTATTTAAGGTCAGAAAGTTTCTTCAGTGGTGGTGCCAATGTTTGAAATCTCTCTCTCTGTCTCAAACCTAATCCCTTTTATGCACAATCGTACTGCCAGGCACCAGGCCCTGTCTGTCTGTCTGAGCTCTTCCTGCCTGGGTCTCTTTCATCTTTCTCTCTTTATGTTCATCCTGCATCTCCTTCCCAAAGACACTTCCTTTCCTCATTATCGTCTTTCATTTTCCTCGAATACATTGTCCCCATTTTAACCACCGGTAAAGGGAGGCTTTGAGTCAGTGGTGTGCGCAAGTGGCTCTTACTGGCTCCTGATGGTAATGCCTTGTCAGTATCTGCAAATAAGCTACAGTTGAACTACTTACACAGTGGCAATAATGTGTGTGTGGGCGGGTGAGGTGGGAATCCTCACACCCACAGTTCTTGCACCCTAGTATGGTATCTGAGAATTCAACTCAATTCCTGTACTATCTACCCAGAGACAGCTTCAGAATCCACAGAAAAAGTCTCAGTTTCAAAAGCTCATCCCAAATATTTTCCTGGAAACCCAATTGTTTGATATTTATCATCACACCATTGGCTTTGTCACTATTTATACTTCTAGTTGTTTTTTTTTTCTCTCTGGGGTTCACTGTAGGTGTTAGGTAGTGTCATGTAATAAGAAATACATGCTTAGTTTTCCTGTTTCTTCAAGAGCTCTTAAAACCTTGGAATTTCCTCAGCAATAAGAACAAAGGAACCATCATTTGTAATAATATTTGGTCTTTTGTCTTCAGTTCCCTAAAACCCTCAGAGCCACAAAGGTGAAATGGGTTATTTGTAACAAGCACCAGGTTTCTGTTGCAACCAGTTTTATGTTGAAGTGACTTTTGGAAAACACCTAAGGAGAGCGGCTGGATACCAGGGGATCTAACCCTGAATAGACTGGAATTTTCAGTCCCACCCCATGTCCCATTCCCACCCATAATTTCTAGGGAGGGCAGAAGGGCTAGAAGTTGAGTCAGTCACCAGTGGCCAATGAATTCCTCCATCATGCTTATGTAATGAAGCCGGCATAAAAATCTCAAAAAAGGAAGGAGTAACAGCACTTCAAAGATTCAGAATGAGAATGTTTCCATGTGCCATTGTGCTGGGCCCCAAATTTCCATGGGCTCAGAAGTGCCCTAGTTCTAGGACCTAACTTGAGATATCTTCTCACCTGCTTTGATTCATATCCTTTAATAAATCAGAATCTAAAGTGTCAAAGGGTTTCCTGAGTTCTGTGAGACATTAGCAAATTAATGAAACCCAAGTAAATTAATGTGTCAACTCAAATTTGTAGCTGGCCATCAGAAGCACAAGTGACAACCTGGACTTGTGGGGGCCTCTGAAGGTGAGGAGAGTCTCATGGGACTGGGCACTTTATCTGTGGAATCTGAAGCTGTGTCTGGGTAGTTAGTATCAGGACTGAGTTGAATTCTCAGACTTCTGCTTGTTTCAGTGTCGAGTCACTCAGGGACTATCGAAGACCCCCCTTCACATGGGCATATCTCTTACCATCATTCTACTTGATGTATTGCCATGACCTTGCTTCCACTGGACTACTCCCAAGGATACTGATCAGCGTTCCAGATGCTCTCAACCGTTTCAGTGTCACATTCACAGATAATCCCTTATTTTGTTAGCAGAGATGAAAAACCATGCTCATATTCTGTCCAATTTATCCACCTTTAACGAGTGCATCCTCGTTTTCGAGATCCGAGGTCCTGGCAACCCACAATTGTATTCTCCATGTACTTATATTACTCCTCCAAATGTTGTGCTTCTGGGGAAAAAAAGTAATTTTTTTCAATAACATACCCCACACCTTATTCAATCAAACTGGTTGTTGCAATGGTTTCATATACGTGCTTGTTCATCCCACTATCCCTGTTCCATACTTCCTCTAACAGTGTGATATTACATCTCACTACAGGTATTTGCTCAACTGCAAGGAGGATTGGTGATCTGATGATGTATGTCTGCATCTTTCCAACAGGGTCAGCCTGGCAGTCGTTTTTTCCCAGCCAATGCTTTTTTTCCTGAAGGTAAACAGGTTGTTTTGGCAAATTTGAATACAACTACTTTTGCCAACATATCTGCAAAATTCATGTCAGAAAATGAAATGTCTGTTTGGGTTACGAAGTTTTGTGCTACCCCTTCCTGACCCTCACTCTACATTGCAATTATCATTGCAAAGAAATGACTGGTTTTTCTCAGTCTTTGTTTCCAGGCTTATGATGAATATGAGACTCTTTCAAAGACACACTCTTGTCAGCTTGCTAATAGAAAATGTGACATTACGCTGTTCCTGGCAATCTGATGATGCCAATAATGTTGCTTAGGAAGCTAATTTACTTCCATATATATGGTTTGTATATATATTGTGGTTCAAATTATGAGATCACTGGAAACTTGAACACTGAACATTAAGTAATTATTTTTCAACCTTATGTTTGATTATTGTACTGTGGCTATGTATAATAAAGCATCATCCCTTAGAGATGCCCACTGTATTAGTTATCTGTTGTTGTGTAACAAAGCTGCTAAAATCTGGCAGCTTAAAACCAATTACATTTACTATCCAGAGATCTTTTGAATCGGAAGTCTGGCTGTGGCTTATCTGTGTCTCCCAGGATCCTTTACAAATCTGCAATCAACATATTTGCCAGAGCTAGGGTCTTAACTGAAGGCTGCAGAAGGAGCCGTTTCCAAACTTGCTTATGGTGTTAAGCAGGAGTCACATCTTCAAGGCATAGTTCCTCATAGGCTGCTGGCTGGCACAGACTTGCCATATGTGGATTTCTCCAACATGACATCTTGGAAGGATGCATTAAGGGAGTCTCCACGCCAGAGAGAAGTCAGTCTTTTTTGTAATACAGTCACAGAAGTGACATCACATATCTTTTGCTATATTGATTAAAAGTAAGACCTAGTCATTTTACTCACATTCAATAGAAAGGACAATTATACCTGGGCATGAATATCGTATCTAAGGAAAACTGAAATCTACATATCTAAGTTTTGTCAATGAGAATCTTTGTAATTGCCTCCATTACATTTATAAACTCACTGAAGAGCTCTTTGGATCTGAATGTTATTGGGTTTTATTCCTTTGTAACCCAAGTAACCCATTATTTTTAAGAATATATATATACTTTAAGAAAAGTATACCACAAGAGAACCACTGTTAACTTTTTAGTATACATACTTTCAATTTAATTTTTATGTAGTAAATCTAAAGGTCTTTTAAATTTTCTTTTGCATTTTAATGTTTCTCTCCACTGGCTTCAGATACTCATCTTTATGTTCTAACTACGGTTTCTATTTATGAGGCCATGATATATACACTGTAGTCTCCTTTTACCGTTCATGTGCATCAAAATCACCAGGGAAACTTGCTAAAAAGAAAACTTCTTAAGCTCCATTCAGTACATTTGGAGTGAGATGAGGAGCCACAATTTTCAACAAAGTTCACAGGTGATTCTTGCACAGGTTGGCAGTTTAGTTTACTTTTAGAAACAGCAAGACATTATTACAATGAACTCGGTGTTCCTTTAGGAACTCCAAGTAATCTTACAGAGACATCAAGTTACATATCTAGGATAATTTATTGTCTCAGAGATTGAATTTGAGACGAGAACTCAGAACTCCTGATTCAATCATTCATTTTATTTTTGTTAAACACCTACTTTGTGTTAGCCAGAAATCTCATCATGACATGCATACATTGCAGTCCCATGGGAAGGAAGGATGCTAAACAGATAAGATCACTATCTTTGGGCACTATGATAAATAAAGGAAAGGAAAATGTGAGGATAGGGTGTCTTGCGTAACAGGTGGGGGTGGAGGAAAAAATAGGTAATACACACAACCTAGCTTTACAGTCACGTAAAACAAATATAACCCCAAATTATAAAGAATACCCTGGTTTATTCGTCCGACTAAAGTTCTAAATTTTGTGATGAAGCATTATGGTGATTTTACTGCTTTCATAAGGGCATTAAAATAGTGTCCATTTCTTATCAAACTACAGAAAATATAAAAGAACACACATCAACTGAACTTATAGAAAGGAGTCCCTAGGTTAATCCCTTTGTATATTTAATTTGAGGACTTTTCTCTTTGTGTACTAAATAAGATTTGAAATAAAAAGAATACATACACAGGTTGCTTTTTTAAACTGCTTTATTAACTTCACAATATATAATGAGCTTTTTTCCATGCAATAGGTAAAATTCCTCTGCTAACAAAATCTTACAGACTGGGTCGAAAACACAACATTCAACTATAAGTTGGTAATGAGACCCACCAGAAATTAGTGACATCAAAAGGTTTACAATAAAGGTACGTCACAAACATGTAAGTTTCTGAAGCAGGCGTGTCTCCCTATCAGCTTCAGGGAAGACAACAGGATTCAAGGCATAAGGCAAAACTCATCATGATGGTCATGGTGCGGGGGGTCGGTGCTAACTGCACGCAGACTATGACTGGACTGCTTTTCCCTCAGCTTCTCCATCAGCTGCCTCACCTCCTCCCCAACCTCTTCCACATTCTCCTCTTTCACCCTCGCCTGTGGCTCTCCAAGCCCCTCAATCACTTCCCATCTATACTGCAGGATGGGCTGCCGAACACGGGACCGCCTACGGCTTCCTCTAGGCAAAGAATATTCACCAGCTTCCAAAGGGAGGGCCAAGGGCTCTCCTTTATTAGCGTCGTGCTCCTTTTCATCTTTTTTCTCATGCTCCTTGTCGGTATTTTCCATTTTGAGATCTTTTGCCACTTGTTCCTCTTTGGACTCCATTATCCTAGGAGACAAAAGGCCAGAGAAGGGATTGAATTTCTGGTGGACTGATCAGCACCGAGGACAGAGGCCCCCACCACTCATCTTTCAGGACGCTATGTTTCAAAGGTTATTTTTTAAATTTCGTTTTTCCCACCTGAGAGGCTCCGTGCGCCCTCTAGGGGGCCTCCAGTCGGAGCTCTCCCCCGTCCTTCTCACTCTTCCTCTCCCATCCCCCCAAACCCACCATTTTCCCTACAGATCCATTCCCCAGGCCTCCTGCGGGCAGCAAAATGGAGGATGGTGGTTGGGAAGTTGGAGGGGTCTCGGACTGAGCTCTACACCCCGCCTCCCACCACTGTTCCCCGCACCGACCTGGGCCTATCCTTGCAGTCTCCTCCTCCTAGCGATTCACGCTGTGAGATGCGTCGCGACACCTGGACCCGCAGACCTGCAAAAACGGGGATAGGGAGGGCGTACTTGGAGCAGGGCCTGCTACTGGCAAGTGCCAACCCGCCGCCTCCTGTACCCTCCCCCATTCCCACCTCCCGGGCCCTTTTAGCATGCCCCGCCAGGTCTCTTCCCTCAATCCCCACTAACAGTCACCACCGCAACCTTCCCACCCCGGGGGTTCACCGTTTTCCTGCAGGAACTTAGGGGTGTCTTCCCATCGCCCTTACTAGTTCTTCTGCCCACCACGGAACCTAGTCGCGCCAGCATCCCCGCCCCCAGGGGACTACTATTTACGTTCCCGGGAATGCCGGGGTGTGGGGAAAGCCTGCCCGGAGCCGCCGCGCTGAGCCCCGCGCTGGACG
>JAGFMF010012071.1:89155-164082 GCA_019455555.1 Galemys pyrenaicus | reverse complement strand
AGCGAGTCTCAGAGGCACAGAACACAGGGGAGAGAAGACGAAGGGAAGGGGGCAGGAAGAGGAGAAAAGGAGGGAGAAATGCCTCCCAGCCCCCACCCCTGCTACAGCGCTTCCCTTCACCTGCCCCAGGCTGGCCCTGAGACCCCAATGGGAATGGAAAATGTGCACCTGTGGGGTCCAGGCCCTCCGGATGCCGGCTGACCCTCCCTCACCCCCATGGCCCAGTCTGAGCCAGGCACGGACAACAGAGCAGCCACGGGGGCAGGACACCCTCCCCAGAAGGAGTGAAGGGCTAGGTCCAGCTCAGCGTGGGGACGAGGGTCTGTGGCACCTCTGACCCTACCGCCTTCTCTCCTGACGGCCTGGGCACCTGCACCTGTCTGCCTGGGTCCCTTGCATGATGAAAGGCCAATGTCAAGCTGGGTTGGAGGGGGACTCTTGGAGGTAGTAAAGTTGACCTCTCCAAAGACAACAGAGGGAGCCCAGTCTCAGCACACACTATGAAGGCCTATCTCAGGGCCCGGCCTGGGCTGGACGTCCCCTCTCAGTCCAGGGCACCACATCAGCTCCAGGCTGGTGACTGGTGGTCCCGGTGAGGAGGGGAAGCCCTGCTTCCGGGGCACATGCTTGGCGGGCCACACTAGAGAAGGCTGGATGCAGGCTCAGGGCCAGGCCCCAGGCTAGGGAACAGTGAGCAGGTCGTAGCAAGGAGAGGAGACCTCTGAGCACAGATGAGGGACTCGGAGGGAGAGAGGCGAGACGGGCCCGTGGTTCTCCCAAGACAAGGCCTGCTGCCTCCTGCAAGCAGGCATTTTTTGGGGGTAGGTCAGTTTCCCGGGCAGGGCAGGGGGTATATTTTACCTTATGTTGCTGGACTTATCTGGGAAGGTGGTACACAGGGACTCTCTCTCTGCACTCATGTCTTGTAGTTTCAGCCCTTTGTCTCCATCCAATTCCCCTGCAGAATTCACCTGTGATTATGGAAGAAACCATGTGGACCAGAGAAGGTGCAGGATGATCCTACAATTCTATGTCCTTCCTTTCCCTGGAAATCCACTTCCCTGTCTCTTGTCACCACTCGATGAAACCTGCCACCTTCCCTTTAAGGAAAGACTTGGATAAGACACCTCACCTCCCTTTTGGAGGGGTTCAGGGTCTTGATGCTAGAGACATTCCGTATGACGTCAGTCATGTCACCCAGCTGGTAGGGCTTCTTTTTGCTCAGATTCAAGGGTAAAAGCTATGATGAGGAAAGAGTTAGAGTGAGGGCCAACATGGGACATTTGAGAACAATCTGTGCCTTCTACCTAATCTCTGGCACCCTCTCCACCAATCCCAGCATTGGGCCTAAATCCTCACACTGGGAACATTCTCTTCATGTATCTGCAGTGAGGCAGCCATGCTGTTTCTAGGTTTTAGAGCCATAGCAGTATCCTGGGCCATCAAATCTGCAGGAAGTTGAGAGCAGAGAATCAGAAGACGGACAAGCCCAGCCCAACCCCTCCCCATGTTACCATGCCCACACCTCCCTCCCAGACAGACCCCTCTACCCTGCTCCCCTAGTATGAATGCTGTCAGCAATACCAGGGTCAACGCAGCATCTCCGGATGCCAAGAGATGGAGGTGGCAGGGAGGCATCACGCAGTTTGTTCATGGGCAGCTGCAGAGTTAGAGGTGGAGTTTGGCCCTGTGTCCGAGGTGGTGGAGGGTGGAAGTTGATGGGGAGGCAGGGGTGGGTCTGGATGCATAAAAACAATCTGTGTGACATCTGCATTACCTTTCTCTGCTCTGAGTTTCCTGACTTCAGCTGCTTTTGCACAGAGTAGGGTGCATCAGAGGGGCTGACAAAGATAGATATCTGCAGAGAACACAAGAGGGGCTGTGTAAATATTTGGAGCCCTGAGGCCTAAGACCACACTACGACCTGTTTTGTTGTTTTCCAGCCTGGCCTGGTCACCTCCTCGACACACCTTTTCATTATCCTTATCCCAAATCTTTCCATTGACATTCTTCAATGCGAAGGCAGCACTAGCATTCTCCACGAAGAACTGGGCCTGCATTTTCTCATATTGAAACTATAGGGAGAAGAGTAAGAGAAACAGATTATGAGACAAGAGCTACTATCATCTGGGTCTTCATTTTCCCTGTTACCTCCTATCTGCCTCTCACCCTGACTGGGGTGAATGGGATGCTGCATTCCTTCTGGATCAAACTCAGCAGCCACTTCTCATCATATTTTATGCCAAATGGAATCTAGGAGTCAAAGAAACGATGGGAGAGGAGTCACATAATGGGAACTCAGTTTAAGATAAGACCCAACCAGGTCTTCCTTTCAGACCATTTTAAAGCTTATTTGAAAGGCTTTCAAATAATTTCTTAAGATAGGACAATAGCCATTCTTTCTAACTGTTGTACCAGACCTGGATTTCCTAAATACTTTCCCTTTCTGTTCAAATATTTTTCTTTTCTGAACAAAATATCAAGAGAAAGACAGAACATGAAGGCAGATCATAGATCTGAGGCATACTGCAGGGGAAGGGGAAGGAGGGAGTCAAAACAGGGGAGGGAGAGCACAGGGGACTGTGGTGATAGGTCATGGGTGCTGTGGTCGCGGAAGAACCACGGGGACTACACCTGAGGGTCGGAATCAAATACTGCCCCCAAATTAACAATGATGTAAGAAAATAAATTAATTAATTAAAAGTAGTTTTTTCTTCAAATAATAAATTTAAGATGTTTAATATGTACTTCTTTTTGTAAAGTTCCAAGAGACCCCACCTAAGGCAGACATGCCCTCCCCCTCTAACAGGAAACCCAGAACCTCATCCTCTTCCCACGCTCAGCTTGAGCCAAACTGAAACTTCTGGTGTGGATCTGCTTCCTGTCTTTGACAGTAGTGTCCTCCTCTGCTCTTATACAACCTTTCCAAGTGTCCCACCCTCAGTCGGCCTGGTATTTAGGAAATCCAGGTCTGGTATAATAGTGACAAATTATGGCTATTGTCCTATCTTAAGAAATTATTTCAGTCAGCCTTTGGATGACTTAGGGTGTTAACTCCTAGTAATAAAAAGAGATATTACCAATTTCTGTGTCCCAGAAAAGTATCCAGTATCTCCATACAAGTCCAGTGTAACTCGCTCTGCTCACCTTTTCTTACCTATTAGCCCCATTTTGCTAGAACACTCACTATGATCTTGAACCAGTTTGCCAAGCTTCTATCCTGTTTCCTCTCTATCGCGCTCTCCAGAGATTTTTGTTCTCCCTTCATGTTCTCTCCTTGGTCACGTTTATAGAAACTGCCTCTCTGCTGGCACGATGGAATGGCATAAGGAGTGCTGTGGGGAAGTAGAGAGAAGGAATTAGTCCATGTTTGCCCAGAAAGTTTTCTATGCCTGTTCACCGAACTGAGCAAGGCTGCAGTAAAGTTGGCTCAAACGTTAATTGGATCCTATCATTCATTATTCTTTCAGACTGGAGAAAGGGTTAACATAGGCGGATACAGGGCTCCATATTCCACTGGCTGGTACATTTCAGCTGATAGGTTACTTACTATCTTATGCAGGTATCCAAGTGAGCATGACTTTTTGCTGGATCTCCATCTTGCTGCCGGTAAGAACGAACATCACAACTGACTTGCTCGGAATAATTGCTAAATCTCCTTCGGAAAAGGCCCCAGCATCTGGGTCTTCTTTGTGGGGAGTTAGTTTCATTATTGTGCCCTGAAATTGAGAACACGTCTATGGTTCTGATACCAGAATAACTCCTGGGAAAGTATCATGGGTAATGAGGAAATATTGATGATTTTTATAATCTAAAAAAAAAATACAGCACAGTGCTTAAAGGGTTGAAACACTTTGCTATGGTTCCACTTCCTGAGAGATGGGAAATGGGGAGTATTTATTCAGTGTCAACAAGAAAACAAGCACAGAGGAAGGGCCTGATGCAGTGTTTAATCTGTGACGTTAGTCTCTACTCTGTCCTTTTCCTCTTGCTTCCCTCCTCTGTTCTAAGGGCATATAAAATCTACTCTGAAATTTTGCTGTTATGGCAAAAGGTTAAGGTACAGGTGAGTCCCTCGCCTAAAAGAGTAAGTAGAGAAACAAAAGGTAAGTCTGATGAAAATTTCATCAAAAGTGAGGGGGAAAGAATTCAAGGAGATGTAGTGAACATATCCAACACATGTTGTAATTAGTCTCAGAAAGAAGGAGAGGGAACAGTGGAGAAATGGTATTTAAGAGATCTTAGTTTAGAAGTTTCCAAAAGGGACAGGACATCAAGTATAACCAATATTAATAGGAGGAAAAGTATGTTTAAGTAAAAAAAAAATCCTGAAGGAAAAAAACATCTCATACCAATGTTAAATGGAGCAAAGACTGGGAAAGTTTGTGACCAGAAAACTCAAAATGAAAGAAATATCTAAAGTTCTTCATGCAAAAGATATAGGATCTCAGGTGGAAGCACAAAGATACAGGAAAGAAAAATTAATGACATTTGCAAACATCTAAGCAAATCTAAATAAGTATTGACTGTGTAGCACAGTAATAATTTCTTCTGGGGAGTTTAAGTATAAATAGAGCTAAAATATGTGATAATAGAGTTAAAATACATGACAATAATTTAGGAGGAGGTAAATGGAATCAAAACGTTCCAAAGTACCTTCATTGTCTGAAAAGCTATAAAAGAGCACAGTGAACCACAAAAAGGCAAAAAAGTGCATTTGAATTTAAGGACCAACGCTACAAGAATGATAAAATGACATTTATTTAACCAAGTGAGGTAATAATTTATTTTTTAAAGATTTATTTATTTATGCATACAAGCACTGGGGTACAGGCCAGAGTTGTGGGGGGTGAGAGAATCCACCAGAAAGAGTGGGGAACAAAACAGGCAGATTGACCGAAACACACTGCTGAGGGGAGCAACAGGCGAGGCAGGAGAGGTCTGCCTGCGCCCTATGGGTCCCCTCCCTGGGCCAGCGGCAGGGATTGAACTTGTGCTGAAATGGCTGTGGTTTGCTTCATAGTGCTTTGCTTAACCCACTGCACCACCAGGGAGGGCCAGTGAGGTAATAATTTAATAGCTTAAAAATATTACTCAATTCAAAGGAAAGGGAAGGAAAAGAAACTTAGAACAGGCAAAAATAAATGTACATTAATATATTTAATTTAAACCAAGTATATTTAAACCAATTTATATCTGTGCTGATATTAAAATTTTCAGACTAAATATTCCAAATAGAAAGATATATCTAACTGGATTCTATATTATTTTTTGAAGATCTATTTTTATTTATTTATGCATGCAAGAACCTGGGTGTATGGGGCCTCCCTGGTGGCACAGGGGATTGAGCGCCCCACTGTGAAGCATCCATTCCACAGCAGCCTGAGTTCTATCCCCACCCAGGGAGGGGACCCACGTGGCACAGCAGACCTCTCCTGCCTCACCCGCTGCTCCCCTCAGCAGTGTATTTCAGTCCATCTGCCTGTTCGGCTCCCCAATCTGTCTTTGGTGAATCCTCTCATCTCCTGAGACTCTGGCCTGTACCCCAGCTCTTGTATGCATAAAGAAATAAATCTTTTTTAAAAAATTTTTAAAAACTGGAGTGTAGGCCAGAAGTGGGGGGAGGTGTGAGAGGATTCAGCAGAAACCGAGTTTGAGGCAGAATAGGTAGACTGACTGAAATGCACTGCTGAGGGAAGCAGTGGGCGAGGCAGGAGAGGTCTGCTGTACCATGTGGGTCAGCTCCCTGGCTGGAGGTCGAACTTGTGCTGCAGTGGTTGCTGATCGCTTCATAGTGCTGAGACATAACCCCTGTGCCACCAAGGAGGCCCCTTAACAGGATTTTAAAAAACACTGCAATATATGCTCCTTAAAAGAGACACATGCCAAATTTATAACACAGAAAATTTTAAAATTAAAAAAACTGACCAAATGTGTACTGTTTACATACTAAATATTACTATATCCATATTAGTAAAAGAAAAGATATACTTTAAAGAAACAACTTTACTAGATAAAAATTTCAATGCAATAAGAAGATATTAATGAAAAATCCTAGACTTATATGAATGTCTTAAAGCCAAAATTTGCAAAGCAAAATCTGACTGCAGTAAATGGAGAAATGAGTGAATCACAGTCACAGTGGGACATTTTAATACTCCACACTGACGGGAAAAGGACAGACAATAATTCAGCTAGATGGAGAAGACTTAAAACTGAATTTAAGTGAATTCATAAATTTACTTGATTGACATAGAATACTAATATAACAAATGCACACAGAAACATTCCAGAATAAATCATATGCTGGGCCATTAACCAAGCTTCAAGAAACTTTTATAATATAATCTACTCAGAGTAGTGGCTGTGAGGATTCAAAGTTAACGGAAGATTCTCTCCCCCACTCTCAACCCTCACACACATCTGGTATGATCAGAAGAATGTTAGTTTATACCAAGTCCCCACCCTATGTGGCCCTCCCCATTCCCCAAACTCTAGACCTGAGAGGATTACATGAAATCAGACCTTTCAGCTCAACCAGGGATAAGAATTCACCCAGGGCATGAGAATTTCCATAAGGGTTCTATAGGAGGGAAAGTTTTCCATGTGGGACCAGGATAGGTACATCAGGGCCCACTCAGTTTATTTCCTCCAGGGAGTAAAAAATGGTCTGTGTTCTCACTACCCCTCATCTAAAGAGTGTTCAACTGGGTATTCTTTTGGTTTAGGAGGGAGGAAGAGGACCTAGAAACTCTGCTACCCTATAGGGACCTAAGGCCTCACGCTGACCAACTTACCCATATTGTGGCCTGAAAGCAGTGACCTGCCACCAATGTCTTCACAAGGTCCTTGTGAGGAGAATCTGTGGGAGCTGGAGCTGGAAGTTTGGAGAAGGTCCTGGAAGCCTTCTGAGGAACCCGAGAGAATGTTCCAAACCACTCTGTCAGGCTACTCTGAACAAAATGGAGTCCTTACAGTCCGCCTCTTCCTCAAGGCACAGAGAGGAGTGTTCTGGAAGCCACAAGAGACGTAGCTTCCTGTAACTGCTGCCCCCTGAGTTTGCTACCAGAGAAATGTTTCCAATTGAACCACTCCTGCGGGAGGGGGGGGGGCAACTAGAATCAGGAGGTCTGGGACCCAGGTACTTGCAAATAGAAATACAGGAAAACGCTGTATTCAAGCTTCTGTATCTGTTATATTACATTGTGTTCCTTCATTCTGCAAACCCAGAGAACTCTGAAAGCCAGTTTAGGCCGGTCTCGGTATTTGCAACATTGCGTCTGTTCTTTCATGTATTCCTCACAAGGGGACTCTGATCTCAGAATCACCAGTTTTCCAATATTGTTGAGACTTAATAGGTGCTGGAGTTTGAAGTCATGCAGATACTACCTGCAAGAGAGACTAGAATTGAGCTTCGTGGAATGGGGGTGACCTCTCTATGCATAACTTTCTAAAGTCTTGCTGCAATATATGAGATTTTCTTAAGTTAGGGCAACATAAAAGAATGTTCTGAAAATATGACTAGAATTGGCCCCAGCCTATCCCAGGGAGATAATGCCAAAAAGCAAAGCAAAACAAACAAACAACAAGAGCCCTATAAAATATAAAGGAAATAACCAAGAGAGTTTGGTGGGTCACTGTAATAACAGTAGAAAAACCAAGTCACTTCCTTTTCTTTAAAAAGTACAGTCATATAGATAGATGCCCCCTAGTAGTCAGAGGCAGAATTGTAGCTCTGAAAGTCTCAGACTTTCAGGAGTGGGGAGAGAGGAGCCTAGGCTCCAGTGCAACAGCCAGAACTTTCTGGAATTTTCCATGCCTTGCCCACAATCCCTTTCTGGATATTTATGCCCTCAGAGAGGAAGTCCAGTGCCTAAAGAGAAGTGAATAGAAATCTGCACATGAGTGTGTGAACATTAGGAATGCGGGAAGTGTTAAGACAAAATGCACATATATATATACATAAATGATTAAGTCAAAAGTTAAATTTTTTATTTTTATAAAACAGTTATATGTGAACATTTCCATAATAATGTAAATAATATCTGAACTTTTTGTCAGTTGGTTACTAGATTCTTTCAAGTGTTTCACTAAATTTGCTTAATTTCAAAATATTAAATATTAAACTTGTATACTTAGAAAATGAAAACACTCTACAACTCCATCTCCCCATGACTCACAGATTCCCAAGATGTTCAGTGTAAATAGATTGCTCAATGTTTTCCAGATGCACTTCTCTTTAGGTAATATGTATACCTATTTTAAAATATTTGGGCATTTATTGCAGTCACAGATTCTTTATTAACTCCACAATCACATAATGTTCTGTAAATTAGTTTTTTTCACTTATGAATCCTCAGGTTTTAATTTTTTCAGTTAATGTGATTTCGCATCTTTCCAGGTCCTCATTGGAGAAGTATTTTGCTTTATAAGGAAACTGTTATCTTTTTTTCTCTGTACTGAAACAAAAGTCCTTTATGTCCACATATCGTTGCAAAATATTTTCAAACTTAAAAAAGTCTTTTCTGTAACTTTTTTCTTATTGGGTTCAACTTGGTTTACAATGTTATATTAGATTTAGGGAAATGGGGTCACATCTCTTCAGATGCATATCACCATACCACCCCAACCACCAGAACACCCATAGTCCTCCGCGCTTCAACCCCCAACTTTTAATATTTTTCTATTGCAAGTACAGACATTGCTTTTGTTTTCATGGATTTTATTTAAATGTAATACAGCTGTGACAGATAAAATGAGTAATACATAGGTTTGCATCAAATAATAGTCCACTGGGATTTCTAGATTTGAAGCGCTGAGGTTTGCAGGGCACCATGGGAGTAGGGGAAAGCTTTGGGTCTAATTCTACCCTTGTGAATAGTGGAGAAAATAACTGAATACCTGTCTCCTTGAGGAGATATCATGTAAAATGCTTCTGTCTTAAATTAATTCTTTAAGGAACCATTTCCTTCCCTCCAGGGAGATTATTTTTCCTGTTTCTGTCTGGGACCCACACACGTAATCCAAGAAAAGCTTTTAAGTTAATTAGAGACATTAAAAGGAAATTTTAAAAAGATGTTGCTAATCCCAAACAAAAATGTCACATATATAGAAATTATTGTAAATAATTTGGAACAAATTTTAAAGCAAATAAATATATATTTATATCTTATATGAATACAGTTATATATGCATATGCACATGTGTGTACACATGTGCATATATACATACATAAATATATAACATTGAAGAACACTATACATATTGTGAACAAATTTTGAAAGACCATAAATCTGCTTATGTATTACTATACGCAGAGATCTATCTGGGGAATATATTCTAAATTACCAAGCATATATCTTGCTATATAACCTGAAAAATACAATACTATTTTCTGTAGTAATACACATTCTTGTCTCACATTAGTTTTTTATATAAATGTATTAATTTAAAATTAGAAAAATTATTGATATACTTTATAACAATGTAATATACATCTGGTTGATCATGTCATTACAAAATAAAATGAGTGTATGTGACTTAACAGTGCTGCCCCAAGGGCTGTCAGCTCAGCATCTGCCCAGTAGTCAGTGTTGGGGGGGGTAGGTTCCACCCCACATCTCTGGTGCGCTAGGAACGAGGGAAGCACCACCTCAGCGATAGAGGAGACGGTGATTTTCAGGACCGCCACACTGGCCCCCTGCAATTCCAGTATATGGACCAGGCTCACCCAGCCGTCAATGTTCTTTTAGGAGGTAGGGTGGCAGCGCTTGCCAGTCATGGGGAGTCCTGGGAGCAGCTGGGGGTGGCGCCAGTATCTTTTGGGACTTCACTAGGGATCAAACTCAGGCCTTAGTGGTGATACTGCTGAGACTTAACCCCTAGTCCACCAGGAAGGCCCTGATTGCACCCAGTCTTTCTGCAAGTTTAGGAAGCAAATAAATAATACATCTGTAATCAACTACCGAAGACCTCGAGTATCCAATCAGTTACCTCTACGCCCCATCTACTTACCCGGGAGGCCGCACTCCTCAGTGTTGTCAGGCTGGGCTCCCCTTTCCCTTCCTCCCACCCAGCCCCTTAAGTCCTGCACACTGCATCGGGCCCACTCCTCTTGGGGACATCCAAATATGCCAGGAATGCCTTCCTCTTCTTCATAAAATGAGTTTTGCAGAGGTCACCAAGGACCTCTGCAACCCTGTGAAAACACTACTTTGACCTCAGCACCCCCCGGGGTCACTGAGGCGTGAAGAATTGCAGATTCTGTGAAGGTCTGTGTGCCTGCTCAGGCCATGAGGGCAAGGAGCAGCCCTGGAAGGTTCAGGCACCAGCACCCAGCAAGAGCTCCTGACTCTCGCCTCACTGTCCCTCCATGCAGAACCCCAGTCACTTCTTTCTAGAACTTCAAGTAGGTCCCATATCCACAGATCAAAGGAATAATTACAAAGAAGAAATTCATAAACAGATTGACAAATAAAAATGAACATGTACAGAATATTTTGAAATGCATACAAAAAGTACAAAGGACAGGTAAAGCATGACTATTCTGAGAAAAGAGTGAAGACTCTACTTCAGCCAACCTCTGCAGCACTGTGAACCACAGATGGCCTCAGAACACCTATAAAGTGGAGGGAAGATGCGCTGTTCCCAAAAATCTCACTAAAGTACATTAATGTCATCGAAGTAGAAACCTCATGCCTGCCAAGGAATGGGGCAGCTGGGAGAGAAAGGAAGGAAAGAGGCTTGGGGAAAGGCAGCAAAACTGAGCTTGCACCTCAGGACAGCTTCTCTTTGGTCTCCTCACAGCTCCCTTGAGATGGGATCAGGGCTTATTCTGTATCCAGAAAGTGAGGCTCAAGTAGCTGAGGTACATTGTCAGGCACCCATAGCTAATAGCATCACAGCGCCTCTCGCCAGGGTCCACCTCCCACACAGAGGCCTGCTTTGGGCATGGGGCTGACGGCACCCCTGGAGCCGGGCAGCCCCTGTGGAGAGCGAGCCGTGGCACGGGTGGGCCTCTAGGAAGGCTGCGCGCATGACCCGCCACACGAAGCAAGCGCACGTCCCCGCCAACAAGAGGCGCTCCCTGAGAGGCACGGGCGCAAACACGGCCTTGTGCCAAGGCCGCAGGAACTGAGGAGATGCCTGTGGTATTGATCACGAGGAATACGGCTCCGAGCAAGCCAAACGCGAGCCTGAGGACGGGTTTCGCTTTCGGAGAACACTGGGTGTGAATGCCGACTGGCTCCTGCGTGCACGCAAGCGAGCGCTCGCCCTCATGGCGCCCGCGCCGCCCCGCCCCGCCCCGCGCCGCCCCGGGGGAAGAGGCGCCAGTCTGTGGACAGAGGCCCCTTTCCTGCAGGGGAGCAGGACCCCAAGGGCAGAGAGTGCAGGACCACGTCCTAGTGCACACTCCCGATGGTGCGAAGCTCCAGCAGGAAGAGCACCAGGGCAAAATTTGAAGAGGAGGTTGTAAGCAGAGTGCAAAGAACAGTGTACACATGGGTTTGCCCTTTTGAAACTTGCCCAACAGAGTGCTGGAGGGGGCGGGGAAGCCATGGGCAAATTGCACAGCCCCAGTGCCTGTGTGCACTTCTGTGTGCGTGTGCGCCAGTAGGCGCTTGGACTGCGAGTACGTGTGTGGCAGCAGACGCGTGCACTTGTGAGTGCGCGTGCGCCTCCACGTGCGCAGCTAGGCCTGCAACCCAAGGAACCGTTTCTATGCCTCGACTCTGCCCCCACACACTGGCCAGACGCTGTGTGTGATGCAAAATGGCAGGTTGCTAACAGTTGCTGGTAGATACATAAAAGGCCCACTCAAGGCAGGTCTCCTGACCTCAGAGAACCATGGAGATTCATCCCTCCTGAATGTGGTTGGACTGTTGCGATTTATAGGATTTGGTCTTGCAGACGACCAGAACATCTGTTGCTCCCAGTCTGTGGTCCTCGCGCTGAATTCCCGGCTCACAGCTTCCAGAAGTCTTGCACTTTGTAGGTGTTTTGTGTTATGGATGTCTTTTGCCATGTGAATGAAGGTGACCTTTGGAAAGCACCTAAGGAGCGGTGCTGGTTGCCAGGGAAGCCAAGAAGCATTTATAGCTCCATGTCTGTTTGCACTTACATGCGCAAGGGTGCAAGGATAGCATTGTCAACCATGGAAAATCTGGCAACTACACTTGCACCACTATGACACTGCGAGATGCATTTTGAGACGTTCATGCCATGAAACAGCCAGGCCATGTTTGAAGAAAGAAGAGCAAACTCTTGTTGTAAGTAAAAGCACTGCGATGGACGTGGACTTACATGGAAAGGCGGTCAGAGGGCAAGGCAAAAGTGGGCTACAGAGATCTCTGTGGTGCAGGTGGGTCAGGCTTCCACAGGTGTCTAGTTAGTCATCAAGGGCCTGAACAGATAAAAATTAAAGTGATCTTTCTCTTTCCCTAACAGACAGCGTTCTCTCCAGCAGGGGGAGGTCGCCAGCGTCCTGTAGCTTGGATTGCTGCTTCCCACCCTGACTTCCAGGAAGCTCTGTCTGGCTTCTGGGCCACAGCTCCGCCCTCCTGCCTTTCTGCTCCCGGACGCGCCTGCTGCAGTTCACGCGTCTGTCACGAGGTGGCACCACGGTACCCCCGTTCGCAAATATCGCTAAAAAGTTCATTCAAACAGGAAAAAAAAAAAAATGAATACCCTCCCTAGAAAGCCAGTGTATAAACCTAACTACGAAACGGTTCTAGTTCTGTGTGGAAACCCTGGCGCGTGGACGAAGACGGTAAAAACAGAGACTCGGTACCTGCAGAGGACGTAACAGCAGGAGGCAGCAGGCGCTGGCTGGTGAATGGAGCAGGGGTGGCAGGAGGTGACCCAGAGCTGGTGGGGCCTCAGAGTGGGGCCTGGTCCTCGGTGTCCCTGTCCTGCACGGGAAAGAGGGGCTGGGCCTGCTGTCCAGCATGGGGTAGTGGAGGGTGGACGCCCTACTCTCTGCCAGGGAATGATCTGGACAGTGGGGTCTCATCTGCGCTGATGAAGGGAGAGTTAACTCAGTCCTGGCCATGTATATTGGGGTTCAGTAGCAAATGGGACTGCTTTAATATACAAATGGCTTTTCCAACAAACTGTATCTTTGTATACATACTGTTTCAGAAGATTTTCATTCCTTCAAAATGTAAGACCTATCTCTAGACAAAAAAAAAAACAAAAACACATGGTAATGCCCACAGGTGGCCAGTTGCCAGTTCTGGAGAGTCCCAGCGCAGGGACCTCAGCTAGGGAGGAGGCCTGCAGATCAAGGTCTCGCTTCCTTGGCATGAGCCAGAGTGCTACGGATTTTTTTAACTTAGTGGTGTCAATTCCTCTATAGCCTCACTTTCTGGAGTATCTAATCTGACCTGAGGATAAAGCCTTCGCTGTGATTTTGCAATTTAGGTTGATAAATATTGAGACACTGAAAAGTTACGGGGACACATTGCCAATTCAATTTCTTACCTACTTTATTTCTCAGTGAAAGTGAATCAATGTAAAGTATGGAGCTTTGTGTACATTACTTTTGTTGAGCTGGTTAAAGCCTTGGTTTTCAATATTTTCAAAATATTTTTTTCTAAATACAAAATGTCACACAAAATGCCAAAATATATTTATCAGTGTCATTGTCCTTCCTCTCTCCCCCGCCCAAGTCCTACTCCCTGGCCCTAAGAGGCCAGCTGTCACCACGTGGTGCTCTCTCTCTGGCTGCGTCCCTTTGGCTAGGGCCCCCGAGCAGCCTCAAGCATGGGCTTCCCTTCCATAAGAAGAATCACATTGCTCATCTTCTTTTGCATCTTGTCTTTCCACTTAGCATTAATTCTTAGGATTTATTGTAGCATCTCGTTACTTATTGTCGTTTGGCGTGCTTTGACATTGAGTGCTCCTGTATATATTTATGCGTGCCTGTTGAAATCTCTTCGTGTTAATGTGTGCCACAAACCTTGGATAGTAACCCAATATTGAGATGAAAACCTAAAATACTTTTCCTGGTTTTCACTAAAACCTTAATGTTTCTTTTCCCAGTTGAGAATGTGTTCTAAAATGTTGATTAAAAATATTGTACCATAGGGCCTCCCTGGTGGCACAAAGGGTTAAGTCTCAGCATTATGAAGCATCCGCAACCACTGCAGCACAGGTTCGATCCCCGGCCAGGGAGGTGGCCTACATGGCACAGCAAACCTCTTCTGTCTTTCCTGTCTCCAGCATTACTCCCCTCAGCAAAGTGCTTTAGCCAGTCTTGCTGTTCTGCTCCCCATTCTGTCTCTGATGAATCCTCTCACCCCCCCACACACACACACCTCTGGCCTACACCTTAGCTCTTATATGCATAAATAAATCTTTTAAAAACATATTGTAAGATAAACTGTACAAGTCGTAATTTAAAAACTAATATTGACCAATACTACAGTGAGCATGTAATGGCATCCTCCAGAAATGAAATCATTCAGATTTCAGAAGACACTAAGGCAAAGCTTTAGAATAATTCTAGAGTGAGGTGCCGATAGGGTGAGGAGTAGTTTTGACACGATTTACATAAACACTCCTAAAAGCCAGTACATTGGGGTGAATGTTAGTCAAAATGATGAGTAGCTTGAATAGCCATTAGAATTGAAGGAGCTGACCATATAAAGTACAATTTGTTAATGCAGCTCCATACATAACAACTTTCTCTCTCGCTCTAGATCACCTGTCTAAAGAGCAACATCTGGGGCCTCCCTGGTGGCACAGTGGGTTGAGCAGCGCACTATGATGCAAACCGTAGCCACTGCAGCACGAGTTCGATCCCTGCTGCCGGCCAGGAAGGGGACCCACATGGTGCAGCAGACCTCTCCTGCTGTGCCCGCTCCTCCCCTCAGCAGTGTACTTCTGTTGATCTACCTGTTCTGCTCTCCACTCTGTCTCTGGTGAGCCTTCTCACCACCCCTGCACCTCTTGCTGTACCCCAGCTCTTGTATGCATAAATAAATAAATCTTTAAAAAAATAAAATAAAGAGCAACATCCGAGCTTCTGCTGATCCCCACTCACTCTTTCAGACACCAGCCAATGGATGTGGCTCAACATCCTGGCGGCTGGGTATAAGGGACAGGGTTTCATCTCTGGCATCCTCATCACCCGCAGGGCCTGTTGAGTGAGCACCCATGGGGCCGCAATAGCAGGGAGTGTGATCTGACCATTTCTCTGGGCCTTGCCATCTTCTAAAAAAGGAGTCTGTGTCCTCTAGGGAGGGTGAGGGATGGAGCTTCTTCCCCACGGTGAACTGGTCTGGAGAGGTGCCTTGGGTTGCGGCAGCCTGACCACGGTGAGGCAGGATGCCAGAGACCTTCACCCTAGACCTGTCCAAAGGGCTAAATGAGAAACCCCGCCCAGTGCACATGTCTATGTTGGAACCGCAAGGCCCTTAAATGTTAGGACACAGCAGTAGGTCGTGGCTGAGCCTCAGAGCTAAGGCAGACCTCATGCAAAGTCCTTTCTTATTGGTTCTCATAATGAGAATACAGACACCCAGACAAGAAAGCAAATAACTTTCTTGAATTCAAAGCTTTGGGGACTGAGCTTCTCTGCCTCAGTGCCCATCAAGACTGTCCACATCATGCCTGTGAGCAGACCCTGGCCCAGTTCCCTCTGCTGGGGGGACAGGCGTGTCAATGTCTCAGCTGGTGAGCTGAGGATAGCCCTGTGTGCCTCCCAGCTGCTTCTGGACGGCTCAGTGTGTGGATATAGTTAGAGGAGAATTGTGGGTCCTTTTCGAAGTCAGCAGTGTCCGCGGACCACGCATCACCCAGCTGCTCCACACTGGCAGCTCCCTGTGAGGCAGAAACTCCAGAATGACGCTCATTTTTTTGACATACAATTATCCTCTCTTTTGTTCACTAATAATGAAATATACATTGAGCTTAAAGTCCATACTATTCCAGCAGAGGAATCATATTAAGTATAGTAGAGTATATATTATATATATTATATAATAGTATATTAAGTAATAGGGTAAGAAGAAAAGTGAATCCATAGACAAATTCAGGAGTTAAATCTAGAATACATGTCCCCTTCATATTAACTTTTAAACTTGCTCAACTCTCCAGTGATTTAAGATTTTTAAAAATACCTCCTTGTCCTTCCATTCCTTCAAGTAAAGGAAAACCTGTGTGTGTGTGTGTGTGTGTGTGTCTCCTCATCCATCCCTCTTTCCTGCAGGAAGAACCATAGCTTGCTTCTTTTTTCTTTTCTCTTCCTTCTCCTCCTCCATCGCAATCAAAGTTTCAGCTCTTCGCTGCATCTACTCCAAGAATGAAGACCATTCTCAGCAATCAGATGGTGGACATTCCAGAAAATGTCGACATCTCCCCAAGGTTTCCCTGTTACTGTGTGAAGGGTGCCAGAGGCACCCTGCTGAGGAGCTTCAGTCACATCAGTGTCAACTCAGGCTCCTTGAAAAGAGAAGTAAGAGGCTCCAGATTGACAAATGGTGGGCAAATAAGAGGAACTGGCTACTCCTCGCACTCTCTGTAGTCAAGCACAGCACATGGTCCAGGGTGTTACTCTGGGCTTCCATTATAAGGGGAGGTCGTGTACCCTCACCTCCCCATCAATGTTGTTATTCAAATAGCAGTGTTGAACTTGAAATTTCTTGGGCAAAAAATGCTCTTGTGGGGTTCGAATGAGGTCGGGCATTGTGTGTTCAGTATCTCAAGCCCGGAAAAAGGAGTTAATTCTTGAAGGAAATGACACTAAATTTGTATCAAATTCAGCTGCTTTGATTCAGCATGCTACAACAGTTAAAAACAAGGATATCAGGATTTTTTTTTGAAAAAGTAACAGTTCATCAGGCTGATGAATAAGATTTAAGTTGTCCAGCTACAGAAACAGGAAGATACCCGGTGATTTTTCCGAACTCTTTGTGATACATCTTGTACAATAAGTCACTATTGATATGGGGGGAAAATCAAACTTTTAGTTTTCTGTGTTCTCTGATAACCTTCATTTTACCTCCTTTTCCCACAGCACTATCACTTCTGTCCCTATAATTGTAACTAAGCTTCTCTCCCCATGGTCAGAAGCTACCTTTGTGTTCCTAGGTCCAGAGATTTTGCTTTAGTACATTAAGTACCGAGTGTTGCATTTGATGACCCCCTAAAATATGTATATTTGTGCAGGCTGATTCTGTCACTTCACAACATGTCTTCGATGGGTTCCCAGGCCCAGGGTCAGAGCAAAGAGGTTAGAAGGGCTTCATACTTTCACACAGTTTTCCGGATGTGCCCAACTCGCAGGTAGTGGATTTCCATGCAGGATTTTCCCAGAACGAATCAGGCACACAGTATTTCTTGACTGTGACATGTCTTTTGGGTCACAGATTAGCTTAATGCACCCCTCCCCTGACCAATGCTTCCTTTGTCAGGTCTCTTTCAGCATCACTTCCTGTGTCAAGTATCCTTACACACACCCTAAAAGCTTGACGACTGTCAATTATCTAGTAACTCTACCAGCATCCCCACTTGGAGATATGTATCTTCGTTCTAACTCATGACCAAGAGTTCAAAATTGTTGATGGCTGTGACTTCACACAATGGAATGAAGAGTGTAAAACTTTCAAATGTCTTAGCTAAGAATTAGCCCCAGGACTAACCCCTTCTACTTTTGAGGGGGATGCCCAGGACACAGGTGAATTCACCCATGGAACCGGGGGTTGTTCCATAGAGAACGACTGGGATGTGTCCTTCAAGCTGTTGAGGCTAAAAATTGATGTTTTCTCTTCTAAAAGATCCCATGACAGCTCAGAAAATGGCAGGTTTTTCTTTTGCGGCTAGACAGTTTTCAATGGTAAAGAACTTTGAACCTTTTAGAAACAGAATTGCAGTTTTGAAAGTTTTAAATGATTCATTTTGTGGAATGCTTTTAAAAAGACATTTCTCAATTATTCAAATGATTCAAATTAATTTGAAAACAACAAATAAAGGAAACAAAAAACTTAGTAATCCCTAAGTAGGTATCAGCATTCTCACATTTTCATTAACCGTATGTATTATGTGACATTGACTTATCTTTTATTAACTTGTATATAATTTATTTACTTATATATATTACATCGTTGTTCATTTTTGTACAATGTTTGTTTTCTCCTCTCAGCTGTAGTCCCTATAGAATCCCCACCATCAATTCACCCGTTCACCATCGCCATAGTCCTTATGCTCTTACCGCCCCTGTTTTTATCCCTCTCCCTCCCCTCCCCTGCACAATGTCTGTGATTTATAGTGTCCTGTTAATTTTGTGGTTTTTAAAAATTTATTGTTATTATTTTCCCCCAATACCTTATTTGGTTCCCTTATATACACTGGCTTATCTTTTAATCCACATTAGAAGTTGGTTTGATACCATCTCTATTTGGGATGACCTGTTTTACCAGCAGGCTTGTTATTCTCCATGACTAACTCTTAAGAGCCATTTAACCTCTGACTTACCTGCAAGATTAACATGCTGTTTTCCTCTTTACAGATAAAGAAAATGAAGAACCTGAGCCTCCCATCCCATACATGGCTAAGGTCAAAGCACTTCTGTGACCTATGCTGCTTTGTGATCGCAGCAAATTCTGACAAGGGAGGGTCCTCGCTTCAGTCTCTTCAGTCTCTGAATTTTAATGTTCAAATTGTTCCTCTTCACGGTACTTTCTGTACCCTTTGGATATGCTTCTGATCTATCAACATTCCCTTGCCATCAAGGACAAGATGTCCTAGACTCATCATGTACCTTCCCTGTCCCAGATCTGGAATTAAATATTTAAGTTAAATATTTAAATTCAATTTTAATTTAGTTAATTAAATAAAGACATAAAATATATACATATTTATTGAATTAGCTTATGTCCCCATCTCTGGATGGGGAAATTGATCTCTTCAGTTTCCTGGTCTCAGGCAACTTAGTACCCTGTCCTGCCATTTTTCATCAGCAGAGATGCTTGGATTGCAACTCTTTCTGACTCCAAAACTCTTACACTTCCCGGTGAACGTTACGTTATGGGCTTTCTTTCTGACCACAGCAAGAATTCATACTAATCTTAGGCAGTATGGAAAATGCATTCAAGTGTAGAGGGGAAAATACAAATAACCAGCCATCCCACAATCTACTGACAAACGTAGTTACCTTTTGGGGTTCCTTTCCTGGCACTTGAAAACTATTTTAAATATAGACATAAATTACTGTGATAATTTGGGCGACTCTTTCTTCTTAATTTCTACTGTTTTAAACCATGCTGCCAAGATACTGCTTCCAACAGAGGAGAGCTATGTATTATTTATGTCTGAAAAGAAATCATCTTAAGCAAGACTCTAGTGGTCAAAAGTTGACATAAGCATTCAAGGAACATTGTTCCTTTCTCTGATTAAAGCACTTCATTTTAAAGAAAATTATAATTAGAAGTCTGAAAAACAACATATATGCCTATAAGCAATGCAAATTCTAGACTACAGAGTTGTATAAAGGGGACTGGTCAAATAAGGAAGTATATTAAGGAAATGGCAGCCAGGTGTCTCACTGTTAGAAAAGGGAGTTACAAATATGAAAAAGAAGAAATCCAGATGGACCTAGTGGTATTGAATTGGAATTAGAGTTATGAGTATAATTTCCACGTCATTTAAAGAGATTTGGGGAAAATGTAGATGTGAAAAGTGTGTTGTGTGTGTGTGTGTGTGTGTGTTCCCTAGCTCTGTCCACTGAGGGGACCCAGGCACAGCAATACTGCAATAGCAACAGCTCCACCTGGTGTTTACTGTAGCTTTCTCTATAGCGTTTGTCATTAAAACAAAAGGGGCTTCTTGAAGAAATACCTAAATTAAATATTTAATTCCAGATCTGGCACAAGGAAAGTACAGAATGAGTTTAGGACATCTTGTGCTTGATGGCAATGAAGTGTTTATAGATTAGAAGCATATCCAAAGGGTCAGAAAGGAACTTGAAGAGAAACAATTTGAGCATAAAAACAAGCAATGATAGAATATATTCTAGTTCATACAATTACAAAGAAACATCTGAGTCCCTGATATAGACTTATTAATAATCCATTAATCATTATTAAGCAAAATGAAAGATTGATGAGGAACAGTATATTTGCTTAGTGTCAAATATTCATTAGTTGTAGAGGGAGTATCTTTACATTGAGAAAGACTGGGAGACACACCTTAATAAAGTGATCGAAGTAGAAAATCATACGTAATCAGAAATCCGTATTACACACTGTCTACCAAGATGCTATGAAAAACAAGGCATCACTTCGATCATATCCCTACATGTAACGATGAGGAAATAACATACCAACTCAGATAAAGGGACAGCTTACAAAATAACTGGCTTACAATCTTAAAAATGTCAATGTGGGCATCACTGGTGGTGCAGGGACTAAAATCTCAAAGCTATCACGCTATCACCAGCCAGTTCGGCATGAGTTGGATCCCTGGCCAGAAAGCTGACCCACATAGCACAGCAGATTCCTCTTGGCTCACCCACTGCTTCCCTCAGCAGTGTATTTCAGTAGATCCACCTATTCTGCTCCCGACTCTGTCTCTGGTGAATCCTTTCACCCACCCTCACCCCCCACATCTCTGGCCTACACTCCTGTTTTTGTATGCATAAATAAATAAAAATAAATCTTTCTTTAAAATGTCAAGGTCATGAAAGCCAAGGCAAAACTGAGGAATTTTTCTAGATTGGGCAAGAATAAAGCAAAGAAACATGACAACTGTGTGCAGTGCAGTGTTCTGTCCTAGATCCTTTTGCTATGAAGGACACTTTAGGACAACTGGCAAAACTTGACTCAGTCTGAGATCCACTTATTCACTTGAAGTGCATGTTATTAAGGATAACATTCTCGTCTTGATGGCTGTCTTTTGGTTATACAGGAAGATATTCTTGTCTTGAAAACATGCACACTGGGCCTCCCTGGTGGCACAGAGGGTTAAACAACGCACTGTGAAGCAAATCGCAGCCACTGCAGCGAGTTGGATCCCTGCTGCTGGCCAGGGAGGTGGCCACATGGCGCAGCAGACCTCTCCTGCCTCGTCCCGCTGCTCCCCTCAGCAGTGTGTTTCAGTCAGTCTGCCTGTTGTACTCCCCACTCTGTCTCTGGTGAATCCTCTCACTTCCCGCAACTCTGGTCTTTACCCCAGCTCTTGTATGCATAAATAAATAAATCTTTAAAAAAAAACCGTGCACACTAAGGTATTTGGGGCCCCTGAGGCATCATGTCGGTAACTTTTTCTGATATGGTGGGATGGGATGGAGGGGTAGGGAGGGGATGAGAAGCAGAAAGTTCTTTGTTTTATACTTTCTGCACATTTATGATTTTTTTTCAAAAACAGCAACAACAACAAAAAAGCCCAGCACGTATTGTTTTCATCAGAAACAATGAAAATAAATATGGGCTCACACTGTAAAGAACAAAAGGCATCTCTGTGGGTTTTACAACAATGATGCCATGGGTGACCTTGTTGAGAGCAGATTCAGCAGAATAGACAGACAATGGACAGGGATAGGCTGAGGAATGACTGGGAGGCAGAAAGTGGACCAGTGAATATCATTTTCCCTTTGAGAAATTTGTGAAACAAAAAAGGAAAGGGAAGGGTATAGTTTAGAGAAATTGATTTCTAGGGGATGGAGTTTGGTATATTCTTTAATATTTATTGGATTGAGAGTCATACACGAGTTCATATTAGTGATGAAAATCAAAGACTTAATAAAGAAAATAGAGGATTTAGAGCCTGGTAGTTCAGATGAAGATGAGGAACATTCAGACTTTAGTTTTTCTGACTCTTCTGGACAATGTGCAAATACTCACTCCAGCATTTTCAGGTCCTGGTTGTGGAAGATGTTCTCCTACAAAAAAGCCTTACTGTCAGAATAATGTATAATTCACATATATATCACCAAAAATATATCTGGAAGAACATAAATCAAACTATAGGTAATGGGTATATTATGGGGAAATAGAAAAGTTACATAATTCTATGATGTCTTACAACTCAGTCTTACTAGTTATTTAATTATAAGACAGATAACATTTAAAAATGGGAGGTGGGACTCTGGTCTTAAATTTACTCCCAAAATTGTTGCTGTGCACAGATGCTTGCTTATCTGAACATTTACCTACAACTAATCATGAAATGGAGCAGTGGAAGACAAGGGGGCAGATTAGAAACTATGTATATATAGCATCACCCCAAATTTTACTGGTAAGACAGGGTCTGTCATCATGAGGCTCAGAGAATGGAGAGTAACAGCAGCTCCAGGTCTTGTGCCAACCTTGACATCAAAAAGATCTATCTGATAGGGTTAAGGAACCGTGACTCTCCCTTTTTCCATCCTAATCTATTGTCAACTGGGAAGTTCAAGTTGTAGTTTCAGTTCTAGTCACCAGGTAAGGACTTCAACATTCTAAATTTTCTTTAAGCATAATACCTGTTTTTGAAAGCACAGAAAATCAAAGTAGTGAATATTTTTGTTTGTTTGACCAGATTTTGAAGAGCAGTTTTAGGTTCACAGCAAAATTAAGCAAAGTCCAGAGAGGTCCCATATACTCCTGACTCCCACAAATGCAGTCTCCCGAAATGATCAACAACATCCCATCTCAGAGGACTACATTTGTTACAATCAGTAGACCCACATTGATGCCCTCTTTCTCACGTACAGTCCATATTTTACATTGGCAAAGCAATACCTATTAAAATAACTTTTACAAAATAAGTTCTAAAAGGGTCTCCCTGGGGGTGCAGTGGCACTATGAGCAGCACAGTACGAGGCAGACAGCAGCCACTGCGGTGCGAGTTCGATCCCTGCCGCCAGCCAGGGAGGGCACCCACATGGCTCAAGAGACCTCTCCTGCCGTGCCCGCTGCTCCCCTCAGCAGTGTGTTTCAGTCCATCTGCCTGTTCTGCTCCCCACTCTGTCTCTGGTGGATCCTCTCACCGCCCACACCTCTGACCTGTACCCCAGTTCTTGTATGTATAAATAAATAAATCTTTAAAAAATAGTTCTAAAGTAGGAACTCCTGTTTTAAACTCTGTTCAACCCCAACCTTGTCCAGACAGCTGCCTACTTAGTGGACCTGTCCCCTACAATTGCAAAATTCTAACAGAATTTTTACCTTGAACAGGTTTACACAAAACTGACCCTGGTCCTTGGAAGATAGCCGTCTGCCAGGGAGACAGTGAGGACTGATTAAAATCAGGGTTAGAGTCACTGTAATGCCTCTCACCAAGCTATGTGGTCTTGAAAGCATAGTTGTAAGAGCTTCCATATTGCTCACATGAGTTAAGCACGTAAGACTTTCAAAAATAGCCATCTGTCTACTTTTTCTATCACTCCCTCTGTTTCGGGAGGTATTTTGGAAATGAGGCCAAAGTTTGCTTTGAGTGAAGTGTTTGAAAATCGCACAGCATGTTTGAGCCTGTCCACTTTATAAATGTGTGGGGTTGTCATAGCTGAGGATACCCTGTGTTATGTCCCAGCAATTATTTAAATGTCTTCTTAATGGATGAGAAGAAACCTGATTTAGTAGCACTTTCCTGACATCACAATAGAAAGGAGTTTGAAGAGCTGGTTCTTGTTGGTGTAATTTCTCACTATACATACATTAACTCAACATTCCAACCTGTAATGTGGCATCCTGGCTCTAGAAGGTGCACTTGTGTCTGTTCTAAAACCCTAAAGACAGCCAAGCCAAATTGCCTTCGTTAATTAGAAGTATAAGTCAAAATTTATATTCTTGGGGTTCCAGGCTAGCTTGTAAGGAGCTTAGAAGTTGACAGTGTAGTCCTCACAACAATAAAAGAACTGAATAAACTGAATATCAACAACTCTTTTTAGAGCCATCACACAATTGCCATAACAGGTAAACCGCTACTCTCCAGATTTGGAAAGACAGCAGACACCTATGGAGGAGCAGAGCTTACAAGCCAAACCCAGAAGCAAAAACCACTGCTAGAACCAGTATGAGGACTGATACCAGCAGGAAACATACCAGTAGGAAAACATAAGCTATCATTGACAAGAGAGAAAGAAAATGAAACTATAATTGAGAAGAGACAAAGAAAATAGTATAGAAATTCTGATGTACATAAAGGAAGACTGCTAGCAAAGAATTAATTAACTAAAATAAAATTTATTATTTTTCTTGCTGTCAAATGGAGCAGATAACAGTTTGCTTGAACTGTGACTAGCATAAGCTAAGGACGTGCTAAGGGCCCAACAGAAAGGGTACAAAGAACGGAATGGATGAAATGTGACAAAATACTTGCATTACTCTAAGTGGTATAGTATTATTTGAAAGTGAACTTGGATTAATTTTAACATATATTGCAAATTCAAGGACAATGTCTAGAACTGCTTTTTTAAAGAGAATAACAAAATTAACATGCTAAGAGAGGAGAGGAAATGGAATTATATAAAATGCTCAATGAAAACAAGAGAAAGTAGGAAAGAATGAAAGGCAAAAAAAAAAATAGAAGAAGGAAAAGGAAAAAAAACTTGGGCAATGAATAATAGCAAAAATATGGGGAATATGAACCCAACTATATAAATAATTACTTTTAACGACTATAGCCCACATATACCAATTGAAAGACAGAGAATAAGAGTGGACTAAAAAAAAGAAGACCCTACTATATGATTAACCAGCTTTTCTAATGCTTATTGCTCTTTATGCATTAATGATATCAAACGTTCACTACTGGCTAATGGCCTCATTATTCTGGCATGCTCTTCTCAGGCAAATATTGTGTACTAGGTAATGCCAGACAAAGACATCAGAGGTAGCCTTTAACCTAAATCTGACAGGAAGAGTAGGATTTTGAGAGGAAGTGGTAGTCATATATGGACATTAGCGACTGTGCAAAAGCTTGGAAATGAAAATGTCCCGGTATTTAAGGGGTACACATGTGGAAGACGGTCTGATGTGGCAAGAGTGCAGTCTCCATGGAGGAATCGGTTGGTGGATGAGGAACTGTGACTCACTTTGCAGTATCCAAACACAACTAAGTGGCCACCTTTAGAACTCATGAGACCAGAGCAGAAAGGGGCCATAGCAGTTTCCTAGTCCAACAACTTCAGTTTGTAGGTAGGCTAATAAGACCAGACAGGGTAAAGAAGTGCATGGTCAGCATGCATGTGTCAGGTGCCTAGAGGGATTGAGGGGTGCATATATTCATCCCAGATGTCTCACATGAGCGCCAATTCTGTGTACCTATCAGAAATCTTCAACGGGATGATGATAAATGTTAGTACAAATCCCCTATTAACCCATGCCATCCAGCACAGGTCCACAAAGCATAAACTCATCCATTCCTCCACCTTGCAAGGCTACCATCTAAAAGGAGGTCCTAGTGAGAGAGTGGTGAGACCATGGTCACTGGAAGCTTATCACCTTGGTGTAAGTCTGTCCTTCAGACTTTTATTAACCGTGGGATCTGGGAATATTTAACTGCTCTGACCTTCAGCCTTCCTCATTTTTAAAAAAAGATTTATTTATGCATACAAGAGCTGGGGTGCAGACCAGAGGTGCAGGGGGTGAGAGGATTTAGCAGAGACTGAGTGGGGAGCAGTTAGCTCCCTGGCCAGGGATCTAACTCGTGCTGCAGATAGCTTCATAGTGCTGAGACTTAACCACTGCACCTCCAGGGAGGGCCCTTCCACATTTTGAAAGTAACAGTGTTGGGCACCTAGTGGAGCACATCAGAAAATCCTGGTTCGCTTCCCTCCTTCCTTCTTTCATTACTTAAAAAGAGGCGCCTCAGGCCTACCTGATGGCACAAGGGGTAACAGATTAATGGAAAGAAGCAATTTCCCCTAAGAAAACATTATTTTCAAAGCTATGTGTTGCTCTAAGCATAAACCACAGGCCACCATTATTAGAATGACCAGGGATTTTGCTGAAATTTCAATTTCTGAGAGCATACCCTAGATTCACTGAACACTTTCCTTGGGATGTGAATCTTGGAACTCTGTATTTTGAACAACTTTCCTGGTGTATTCTGGTGTCTACTACAGTTTAAGAACTGCTGAACACATAATGTTCAATATTTAAAAGAATATTTTGCATACTGTTTTGGTGTATCTAGTGATAATAATTGATTCGCATAGCACTTGTTATTGACAACTCCTTGCCTGGCAGGTTGGCTAGGCAACAAATCAGAAAAGGTTCTACCAAAGCATAACAACAACAATAATAATAACACAACAAAAACATAAAGACAAGGACAAATTGGGGACACTTGGTTGGTGGGGGGGAGAGATAGGGTTGAGGGAAGATAAGAGCACAAGGGACTGGGGCCTCCCTGGTGGCACAGTGGGTTGAGCATCGCACTATGGGGCGGACCGCAGCCACTGCAGCATGAGTTCAATCCCCAGCCAGGGAGGTGACCCACATGGTGCAGCGGACCTCTCCTGCTGTGCCCGCTGCTCCCCTCAGCAGTGTATATCAGTGGATCCGCCTGTTCTGTTCTCCACTCTGTCTCTGGTGAATCCTCTCACCCACCCCCACACCTCTGGCCTGTACCCCAGCTCCTGTGTGCATAAATAAATAAATGTTAAAAAAAAAGCACAAGGGACTGAGGTGATGGTGCACTGGTGAAATGGTGATGGGGAATGCATGGGGACTACAAGTGATATGAAATATATATAAATAAAGAAAAAAATTCAAAGAAAAGAGAAAAGGTTATACCTTCATGGATACACATAAAATAAACAATCACTAATGAAATTTCAGCAGGGAAAGAATGCCATGAAGAAAATAAGAGGAGGAGATGAGATAGAAAATGTTTATAAAGAGGACAATCAGGGAATGTCCAAGTCCACCCCATTTAACAACTTCAAGGGTCATAATTTATTTGGACTTCACTAAGCAGAATGACCCCTGGGGTTGTGCCATGTGCTGTGGATGTGACTTTTCAGCTGAGTCCTGGAGGACAAGAAAGAACTGTGTGTATGGACATCTTTTGCTATTAATGCAGGGAACAACACACTCTGAAGTGGAGTGAGCATGACTTATTCTAGAAAAAGATAAAAGCCAGTGTGGCTGGAGCCTCGTGGAAGAAGCGAGGAGGGCTATGGGAGGTAAGGGAGAACAGAAATTTTTGTAGAGTTTGGAGCAGTACTCAAGCCCAGCTGATCTCTGCACACTTCAATAGTCGATATACTTTCCCAGTGTCTGAGATCATTGTGGCACAACTATTCTCTGCACAAACTTTCAACACTCTCACACCTCCAACCTTCTCACTCTGCTCTTTTGGCTTATTGTTTCTTTGGAAAATTAGATGCTGTCATGGAAGACATCATCTATATGTTCCCACCACCAAAACTATAAACTTGCCTGCATCAGCACCTGTGCTCCTACTTTCCCTTCTGTGGCAAACTTTCCTGGTCGATGCTGTCCTTTCTCATTGCAGTGACTCACATGCTCTAGGACTATGATTGTTTAATTATTCCTCTTCCCCCTTGAAACAGTAGATTCCTCTCTCTGCCATGGATGAGCGTATTCATCCAGGGACAAAAAGGTGAACTCCTGAAAGATTTGAAAATTGGGTGGGGGATAGAAAAGGGAGGTGTCAGTGTAATTCCCAGATGTTTCACCTGCTCATCTGTGTAACAGGTAGTGAAGTCACCTGGGATAGGCAACCGGACACAGATCTTTTTGGGATGGAATATGATGGACCATCTTGATTTCTCCATACTTTTGTATACTCTTGTGGGGATGTTAATATTAGAAAGTGTATATATCAGAGACTGCACTAAAGATGGAAATGCAAGAATCATACTGGGGTGGAGGCAATGGAAGATGCAGGTTTACACAAGATGACCGCCAAAGGAGAAGGTGTAACATGAAAGAAAAAGATGGCCAACAATGGGCATCAAGAAACTCCCAACATAGGATCTTGAAGAATTAAGAGAATTGATAGTCAGGTTGTTTGTCTCCTAATTTACCTGTGCTGTTTCCTCTACAGGATACTCTTCTTGGGATAAACCTCTTCAGGAAAGGCCCAGCCTTTGGTCTGATAACCCAAAAGAAAATTCCATAGAGTAGCTCCTTATAATTTCAACCCCCTCTGGGCTAGTAAACCACCCACTCCACTAAATTTATCCCTCCTTTTTAATGGCCTGCTCCCCTCCATGAACAATCCACTAGGCTTTTGCACCTAAAACTATCACGTCTCACTACGTCCAGAGCAGACTGGTTCATCTTATATGTCCACTCTAAGGGGTCTGGTTGAATACACCAAAGTACATGGAAACATCAGAAGCCATTTAAGAGAAAGGTGTTATTCTATACATAGTGTTGTGGAATTGGCTGTTAGATATACTTTTATGTAAAGCAAATGCAAAAGGCGGAATGGTATAGATAGTGTGTCTTGTCTGTTTTCTAATTCTGTTGCTGAAGAAAATGAACTAATTAGGCAGAGCAGAATTTTCTCACTCTGAATGCCAGCTATGTGATTGAGTTGCTCTGAATATTCCATCAGCTGAGCCTCCAGACTTCTACCTCCCCAAACAAAACCACATGGAACACAAAACGTTCAGCTGAGCCTAGCCAGCTCAGAGAATCATGAAAGATAAAAATGTTTGGTGTTATTTGAGGACCTTAAATACTGTTGCGGGGCCTCCCTGGTGGCGCAGTGGGTTAAGCAACGCATTGTGAAGCAAACTGCAGCCACTGCAGCACGAGTTCAATCCCTGCTGCCGGCAAGGGAGGGGACCCACATAGCATAGCAGACCTCTCCTCCCTCGCCCGCTGTTCCCCTCAGCAGTGCATTTCAGTCAGTCTGCCTATTCTGTTCCCCACTCTGTCTCTGGTGAATCCTCTCACCACCCTGGACTCTGGCCTGTACCCCAGCTCTTGTATATAAATAAATAAATCTTTAAAAATTTTAAAAAATAATGTTGTGATTTGTTTCATGGTAATAGATAACTAAAACACTGAGTTTAATGTTGGACACATTAGTTCCTCTGGTCAGCAGTCAAATGTGAGCTCTCAGGCAACAGCCAGCATTCAGGATCAGTAGCTCCAGCCCCATCCAAGTTTTCAAGTACTTAAAGCTCTGGCTGCAATATAACTTCAACTTCATAAAAGATGCCATGGGAAATACCCCAGCTGAACCCAGTCAACTGACAGAATTGTGAGATGATGATGATGATGGTGACAATAATAAAAATAGCAAATCGTTCGTTATTAACTTTGGACACGTTTTATATCCACCGACAACCAGAGCAATATAGAAAGTGGAGCAAGTTAATGTGTAGAATTAAAATTTTTTCCCTTTGCTCATTTTTTATTAGATCTATTTAATTATATTTGACATCATTTGTAGTCCCCAGGGCATTAACTGGGCATCCCTGATGGCACAAGGGGTTAAGGTGCAGCACTATGAAGCTATCCACATCCACTGCAGCACGAGTTTGATCCCCCGCCAGGGAACTGACCCACATGGCATGGCAGACCTCTCTTGTCTTGCCTGCTGCTCCCTTCAGCAGTGTATTTCAGTGGATCCACCTGTTCTGCTCCCCACTCTGTCTCTGGTGAATCGTCTCACCCCCTGCACCTCTGGCCTGTATCCCAGTTCTTGTATGCATAAATAAATAAATCTTTTTAAAAATTTAACTATGCACATAACAAAACACATGTATCATATACTTATAAATATATATAATGGAATCACATGTCATATATTGAGACTTATTTTTCACTTAAAAATAAATCTTGGATATACTTTTTGTCACTCAAAATACAGCTATGTGGGCCTCCCTGGTGGCACAAGGGGTTAAGTCTCAGCACTATCAAACTATAGCCAGCCACTGCAGCAGGAGTTCAATCCCTGGCCAGGGATCTGACCCACATGGTGCAGCAGACCTCTCCTGTCTTTCCCACTGCTCCCCTCAGCAGTGTATTTCAGTCAGTCTGCCTGTTCTGCTCCCCACTCTGTCTCTGGTGAATTCTCTCACCCCCAACACCTCTGGCCTGTACCCCAGTTCTTGTATGCATAAAGAAATAAATCTTTAAAAAAATACAGCTACCTCATGCTCTTAAATATATGAAAAGTATCCCATTGAATTTTTAAGTGATTGCAGGATATGAATACAGCTGATTTCCCCCTCTTCCTTTCCATTCACTCCTCCTTCTTGCCAGAGGAATTATACTGTTAAGTTGATGTATACCTTTCCACATAAGTTTCTATAATTTTGCTAGATAAGTATATTTAAAATTAAATTATATTTAAATATATTATTTTAAAATATATACTATAATATATAAAGTATATTAAAATGTATGTAGAATCATTTTCAGATGTGTAAATACTTTGATAATATTAAGAAATTGACAAAGAACTTGTCGATTTTCATGTAATACTGTGTTTAGGATATTCACCCATACTGCTCTCTGGAGATACAAGCTATTTGTTTTAACTGTGCTTAGTATTCTGTGGTGTAAATGTACCTTAACTCTTTATTTTCTTATTATATCTTTTAATAAGCACTTCTACATGTCTCCATTCACAGGTTACATTAATACTTCCTACTTTGTCTTTCTTCCAAGTCACCTTTTGACTCCTGACAGACTCATCTCACACCTCAGTGTGAGTATTTTTTTTTCAGGGAGAGGATAGCTTTAATAGTAATATATCTGAATAATGCCTATAATTTATAGGCATCTATATGTATATACATGTATACATAATCTCATGCAATCTTTTCAAGAACTCTTAAATTTAATCAGTTTGGTTATAAACTAGAAAACAGATTTGAGAGTATTTAAAAGACTTATGATAGTCACTGAGTGTGGACTAAGTAGAGTTGATTTGTTTTAGGGTCAGAGAAGAATATTCAAGAATATATAATAACTTCCTCCGGGGCATAATGATATGGAGAAATGACCTGAGAAACATCGTTGTGTGATGGAAAATATACAGAATTCATGGCAAGACACCTTGTATTTCAGACTCTTCCCTGCAATTATGTCTAGAAAGTGAAATTGATGCTTTATAAAGTCAGTTAGCTATTAATGAAATGGATCCTCAGTCACACATTTGTTGTGGCATATTTTACATCCTAGAGTTCTGAGCTTTAGTATGTTTATATGATGTGCTGGTTTCTACGTGTCTGGGAGATAGTGTCGCATCATGGATGGGGGTTTTAAATGTAGGCACTAAGAAAATGTAGTATGTTTAGACTTTGACGAATGCATGAAAAAGATGATCCATCACATATATTTTGCCACCGAGCAGGTCAAACAAGTTCGGTTGAAATGTTTTGACTTGCTTAATGGTAGATAATTCACATTTCTTTCTTTTTTTCTCAGCAGTTCAGTGTGAGCTGTATTTTAAAGGGATTTGTACAAAAGAATGAACAAAAAGTTTTCATGTAAAGAATAGGATCTTAAGCCTGAATAAAAAGAAAGTACTAGGAAGCACTCAATGCTTCAGATTCTTGAATCTAAGCATTCTTATTTTTCATTCTGTCTTCTCACATGCAAGTAAACACTCTAATATGTTCTTGAGTGACCTAAACTTCCACAGTGGGGAGGGGGAGGGCAGTAAAGCTTCTCATTCCCATTTATTCTACGTTTATTGAGCACATTTTTATTCAGGCCCTGTCCTGGATGTTACAGATACAAAGATGAAGACAGTTTCTAATCTCAAAGATCTCAGTGGGGAAATATAGGCAAGGAAATTGAGGCGTGGTGCTATTTTCCCAAAGTCCTGTAGGTACAAAGGATAGAATAGGGACTACAAATAGATGCTGGCTCACCATGTAGTTCTGTTTCCAGCAGGCACACTGTCTTCCTATCCCAAGACATATCAGGAAAAGTTATAGTTGGGTTGGAATAATTAGTTCCTGTTTCTCACTTGCAAACTTTATGGGGCTAAGTAATTTCTATATTTAAAACATGTACTTTCATGATAATTTTCATAGCTATCTATATGAGAAGGGCTAGATTCCTGGTTTTGTAAGCTTTTGGAATTTTCTAATGGCATAGCCTGTGCTTTTAGAAAGGTTCCATTTTGTGATAATGTTACTGAAATTTTAAAAAAGAACAGTCTAGAAAGATTGTTGATGTATCTAGGCAAACACTGAGAGTTTGGAAATATTTCAGAGTACATTGTTTTATGTAGTTTTCTTAATGAATTTTCTAGGTATTGAAATACACATATTAACTTGGTGGTCTACTGGCATAGACGTTCGAGCTAAGTGTAACTTCATCCCATTTAGGTCCTTTACTCCTCTTAAATGTTTAAGTAAAATTGCCTTAACAGCTTCCTTTATACGCATTAAACACCACATCAAATGGTGTTATAATTTTTGTTTCAACCAGATGCAGCATGATTAAGGAACTCAGGAGGTTAGTCTGTTATGTTTATCCTTATATTTGCCTATTCCAATATGCTTTTTAAATTTTTAAGTTTTCTTTTAAGGGAATTATTGTTTACTTTTAATCACTGGGACCTTATCAGGAAATGCACATGACTCTTTTGTTCTGACTCTTCTCTCTCTTTAAATTCATCAGGCTCAGGTCAAAGGATGGAAAATAAATTTTTTTTCTAAAAGTTGGAAGGGACAATTACAGTACAAGAGTTTCCTTGAATGTTCTGGGTACTGTGACCTTTTAGAGTCTATCTGCACACTCGGAGGTAGAACTGATAAACCAAATTTGTTTGCAGCATCTTGAAGAATGTAAGTTCCATATGAGAGTAATCCCTCAATAGAGGGCTATAGAATCAACTTTCATAGAACTCTGTAACTTAATAAATCTAAGAATCAGGGGAAACTTGTTGGAGAAGCTCCTGCAGTGCAGTAAGAGAATTATGTAGTGTCTTCAACTGCCAGCCGCCATCCACCACATCCCAAATTGACCCGGGAAGGTTGCCAGAAGGAACATTATGGATTTTTTCTCAAAGAACTGTCCCTGTGGGTCTTGACTTATCTGGCAGCTCACTCAAGGATTGCCACAAAGATCTCTTTTTTGTTTTGCCGGACAGATCCTTTCCAGGAGTGGAAAGGCTTTTGCCAAAAACATTTAAAGGCTGAGAGATTAGCCACAGGGGCCAGGACAATACTCTGAACAAACAATAAAGAGAATGAGAAACCGGGAGGAAATGACTGGAAAGGAGGTGCGTGGGATGAATAAGGGCTTTTTTAAAGCTCCCTAATATACAGGGGAATTGAAAAGGCCACAAATGTGCTCAGGACAGGATACATATGCTTTAAAGGCCTGAAGAGATCCAAAGCTTTCACATTTGGCTGACCTTTGGATTCTGCGCAAGCAGAAAGTGAAAACTAACAGAGTTGTAGACTGGCCTGGCTAAGCACTGAACAAGCTGCCCAGCATAGCGCCAATCTGCAAAGATGGGCATAGTGGTTCTTCTTTTTGTTCTTTTATTGGCTCCAAGTATTTAAAGTAACTTGTCAAAACACCAGCTGAACATTCAACTATGGCAACACAGACTTCAGTGGACATTCATAATAAAGAATACAGACTTTGCAAAGATAGTTTAGAAAAGTCACTATATATAACAACAGCCCACATTGCCAGCAACAAAAAATCTTGGGAGAGGGAAAACTAAATTCCCAAGATGTCACATATAATATTCAAAATATCCAGTTTCTGAAAACAAAAAACTAAGTATGAAGCATGCAAAGAAAGTATGACCTATTCACAGTAAAGAAAGGAAAAGCAAAAGAAACTGTCCCTGAGGAAGCCCAGACATGGGACGTAATAGGCAAAGATTTTAAAGCGACTGTCTTTAATATGTCGAAAGCACTAAGGGAAATCGTGGGCAAAGAACTAAAAGAAACCAGGAGAATAATCTCATCAAATAGGGACTATCAACAAACAGGAAGAAATTACCAAAAGGAACCAGTAGAAATTCTGGAACTGAACAGTACAGTAGTTGAAATTAAAAAAAAAAATCAAAGCTAAAAAGGCTCAATATCAGATGTGAACAGACAGAAGGAAGAATCAGGGATCTTTTAGAAAAGTCAATTGAAATGAGTAGAAAGAGAAAGCATTGAAATGATAACACAAAGGATATGTGGATACCATCAAATGTACTAAAACCTTCATTTGGGAGCTTAAGTTGGGGGGGAGAAATGATGAGCAAAATTTTAAAATTTAAAGAAGTCACAAAGCCACACATCCAGAAATTTAACACCTCAAGGAGGAGAAACTCATCAAGACACATTATAGTCATATTGTCAAAGACAAAGAGAGTATCCTGAAAGCAGGGAGAGGCAAGCGACTAGTCATGATAAAGAGAGACTCAGAAAGATTAACAGCCAAGTTTTCTTCAAAAACTGTGCAGAGATGGGCCTCCCTGGTGGTGCAGCGGGCTGAGCGCAGCTCTGTGAAGTATCCATGGCACAGCAGTTCAGGTTTGATCCTGGTCAGGGTAGGGGACCCACATGGCGCAGCGGACCTCTCCTGCCTCGCCCGCTGCTCCCCTCAGCAGTGTGTTTCAGTCGGTCTGGCTGTTCTGCTCCCCACTCTGTCTCTAGTGAATCCTCTCACCCCCCACGCCTCTGGCCTGTATCCCAGCTCTTTCATGATAAACAAGTAAGACTTAAAAAAAAACTGTGGAGGACAGAAGACAGAGAGATGACATATTAAAAGTGATTTTAAAAAACATCTGTGAACCAAAAATTCTTCATTCAGCTAAGCTAGCCTTTAAAAATTAAGGCGAGGGGAGTCCAGTAGAGCGAAGACACTGAGCTAGCTCACTCTTCCATGTACTTAGAATTAAACTGCTATAAAACAAAGCTAAAAAAACAGCTGAGGGACAGATGACCACAGCACACACTAGGAGCAACAGCTCAGTGGAAGGAGCAGCATGAACTGTAAGTGAAAATGTTTAGACTGATAACAGGGCAGAACAACTCACAGGAGGGAAGAGCAGTCGCTGTGCAGAGCCCTCTAAAGCATTGAAATTAGACCTGAATTTAATACAGCAAATGCCATTGTATAGAAAATGGAGTAAAGAAGCAAAAAACCTTTTGACACTCAAGTCCAGTGTGTATGTTGGTGGAGGGGGGGGGAGTGGGCAATTCCACACCAACAATCAAGTCTCAAACACCAGGTGGATGTCCTACAATTCAACTCAATTCTGACACTATCTACTTGGAGATAGCCATCAGATTCCATGGGTTAAGGGGTCAGTTCCACAAACTGCCTGCAGCTTCAGATACCAATCTCAAGCTCAAGTTGGTACCTGTGTTTCTGATGACTGTTTATATAAATCACAGATTTCTATAACTTCCTCCTTGAGATCAATTAATTTGTTAGAATGGCTCACAGAACTACTTGCTAGACTACTGATTTATTTATTAAGTATGCTATTAGAAGATACAAGTCAACAGCCAGATGAAGAGATACATAGCACAAAATCGCAGACAAGGAATTTAGTTCCTTATGGAGTTTGGGGCCCAGCATGGTGGCATGTGGTTCTGGTTCCCAATCTGGAAGTTCTCCAAAACCTTTTGGATTATACAGAGGTTTTATTGCATAGTCACAACTGACCAAATCATTGCTATTAGCAATTAGCTATTAGCAATTCACTTAACCACTACCCTTCCCAGAGGTTGGGGGTGGCGATCCTCAGGTGTTTTTCAAGTTACCTCATAAAACAATGAGACACCCTTATTGCAGAAAATTCCAAGGGTTTGAGAAGCTCTGTGCCACAAAAGGGATTGAAGATCAAATACATAATTTTCCTTATAAAGTATAGCATTACAGAGATATATGTTAATGATGATGCAACCAAGACCCAGGGGAGCCTACAAGAAGGAAGCCTACTTTATCAACAAATAAATTAAAGGTGTGACAAAGGTTCTTCAGACTGCCTGACTCTTTCTTGTGCACAAGAGATCATGTTAATGAACTTTTAACTTTATAAAAAGGCTACTTACTGACTGGCAAAAAAGGGTTTTGAACTAGACATGGTTTTTTCCAAGAACTGTACAAATGTAAACTGTACAAATGTCTTTTTTTTTTGTCTTCATAGTAATCAGGGTCATTTTAAGTAAAAGTCAATGAAACTTAAGAACTGTAATCTAAAAGTAATCCTAGTTTTTGCAATTCTAACCTTCCCTCTATTTTTTCCCTTTAAAATCTCCTTAAACATCCCAGCAGGACGTAATGTGATCTGATACCTGAATTTATGCTCCCTGATGTGGAAATCTAAGAACCCCTCCACCTTCCCCAAATAGACACTAATATTTTATTTTAGCTTTATATTGTTTTTCTCAGTCTACCAGGGAAATGTTTTTTTTTTCTTTACTGAGGTGACACTGGAATGACATTGAGGTAACATTCCTCAGATATACATTACAACATCACCACCACCATCAAAGCACCCAAGGCGGTCCCCACTTTGTCCCCACACCTACCCACCCTCCCCTCTAGGAGTGTAAATACTGCAGATATATTTCTTGAATTTGACCTGTTTTAGTTTTGTCAGTTCCAAGGAAAAATTTTTTAAAAATTAAACTTAGGAGAAAAATCAACCAATCAAAAGGTATGAGTCTTATTTGGATCCTGATCCAACCATTCTTTAAAATTATTATAGAGGGGCCTCCCTGGTGGCACAGTGGGTTAAGCAGTGCCCTATGAAGCAAGCCACTACAGCACTAGTTCAATCCCTGCTGCCGGCCAGGGAGGGGACCCACAAGGTGTAGCAGACCTTTCCTGCCTCACCCACTGCTCCCCTCGGCAGTGTGTTTCAGTCAATCTGCATGTTCAGCTCCCCACTCTGTCTCTGGTGGATCCTCTCACTGCCCACACCTCTGGCCTGTACCCCACCTCTTGTATGCATAAATAAATAAATCTTTTAAAAAAATAAAATTATTATAGAACTGGGAATTTGAACACAGATTTGACAGAAAATGATATTAAGGAATTAATTTAGTGTGATAATGAATGGTATTATCACCAAGCTCTTGTATACATAAATAAATTTTTTTAAAAATTATTTAAAAAGAAACAAAACAGAAAGTTGTTAAAAGTTAGAAAAAATTCCACTACCCTGACTCATTACCTGTGCCCCTCCACCCCATGCATTTTGGTATAGAGGAAACCATAGGCATCGATCGGTACCTAGGAGGACCACAGGCTGGGAGTGGAGTGGGTGGGATATCCTGCTTATCCTAGATATTTTTGCATTAATTTGATTTTTTAAATTGCACTAAATGAGACTTAATGACCGAGGTTTTGTGCGCCCCATAAAAATTTGTGCTTGAGTCCCGGCAGGGGTTAGGGATGTATCCTGGCAGCAGATGTCCCCAGAGTAAAAGTGGGAATGCCCGACGGTTCCCTGACAAGAGACTACCCTTCCTAGGATGCAGAGAAAGGCCAGTGGACGCACAAAAAAGGGTGACCCAAGGGGCTTAAGCAGGGATGCTAACCCGCGGCTCGGGGCAGAGTGGGAGGGTCCAGTGGTAGGGGTGGGGCCGGCCACGGGGCTAGGGGCGGGGCAGAGGGTGGGGGGGTCGGACGGCTCACGTGACCGCCGGACGCAGACCCGCGCGCGCCCAGCTCCAGCGCCAGACCCGGCCTTGGCTCGCTCCCTGGTCTGTCGCTACCTGCTCGCGGTGGCCTGAGGGCGTGCAGGCCAGAGAGGCCCTAAAAGCCGAAGGCGGAGGCAGAACAGGTAAGAGGCCCTAAAAGCCGAAGGCGGAGGGAGAGCGGCCGGCGGACGCCCTCCCGGTGCTCCGACTGCCCCGGGACCCGGCCGAGCCGCGCGGAGACCGCTGCCCCCTTGCCCCGCGCCGCCCCGCGTTGGGCGGGCAGCAGAAGCTGGCAGGCCTTTCCTGGGGGGAGGGCCGGACGCCCGGAGGCCCCCACCGTTTGCAGACACCTGTCGTCGCCCCCGCCCCGCCCCTGTCCCGGGGTGCAGCGAATGGGTGTCCGGGCGGGGACGGCGGCGGCTGGGGACGCGGGCGGGAGACGCGGGTGGCGGCGGCCTGGAGGCACGGGGCCGTGCGGGGCCGTGTCGTGCTGAGCTCGGCCGCAGCCGCCTGGAGCCCCCCACCCGGTCCTCTGCAGGTCCCAGTGTCGCGGCGGCGCGCTCGTGGCGAGAATCGGGAGGAGGAGGAGACAGCAAGGATAGGCCCAGGTGGGTGCTGGGGACAGTGGTGGGGGGCGGGGTGGGAAGCGTGTGCAAAGCCCCGAGACCCCAGCACCGCCCCCCACCCAATTGCGTCCTCCATTTTGGTGCCTGCAGAGGCCTGGGGAATGGATTGGCTTGGAAAATGGTGGGTCTGGGTCGAGGGAGGGGAGGGCAGCGAGAGGGAAGGGGGAGAGCTGGAACTGGGGGCCTCACAGAAAGAGCCTAGGAAACCTCTCAGGTGGGAAAGATGAGATTTTAAAAAGCCTTTGAAATCCAGGGCGCTGAATTTTGAAAGTTGCTTGCTAGGGCCTCTGTCCTCGGTGCTGATCAGTCCACCAAGAAAATAGTCCCTTCTCTGGTCTTTTGTCTACTAGGAGCAATGGCGTCCAAAGAGGAACAAGTGCTAAAAAATCGCAACATGGAAAGTGCGCGACAGGAAAAGGAAGAAGGGGAACAGCCCCTCGTACGGAATGGCGAAGAAGCACAACAAGTGGGAGGGGGCGAAGGCCAGAAGCATGGAGGAAAACGGGGGCTGATTAGGCGATTTGTTCCTAGTTTTCGATGGGTCATACCTAACAAGCATGCTGATCACAATGACGTGGGAGATGATGTAGATAAGTTCGTAGGGCAGATGGTGGAAGTCAAGAGAAAGACTAAGGAGCAGCAAATGAGGCATTACATGCGCTTCCAAACTCCTGAACCTGATAATCATTACGACTTTTGCCTTATACCTTGAATCCTAAGGGTTTTCCTGGGATTAATAATGTGGCCTCTGCTCTACAAGCTTGTAGTTTTGTGATTTACATTTTCTGTAAACCTTTGGTGTTTCCACTTAACAGTTTCTATTTGATTATTGTTTCTGTCTTAATGTTAAACTTTTTGGCAGCAGGACATTTTCACCCAGTTTATGAAAAATATTCTCTTCATAATTGAACTTAATAAAGCAGTTTAAAATGCAGTCTTCCTATTTTGTCCCAGTCTTCTTTTTTCTTAATATTACTATTCCTCTCCTAGCTACCCGAACTTAAATTCTCAGTAGTCTTGAACTATTTTTTTCTTGTCCCCACCAATCAGGAAGGAAGGATCCTACTCATAATTTAATATCTGATGTTTTCAGAATGCATATTCTGTCTTTCAAAGAGTATGAGTACCCCCATTTGTATAAGAACAGTGGAAAGCTTTTTGAGAATGTAGCGGCTGTCCTTCAGACCTGGAGTGGAGCTCCAGAACTGCCTTTTTTTTTTAATCAGTTCCCTAGGTAATCTAATGTACTCCTAAATTTGAGACCACTATTGGGGGTGGGGAGGTGGGGTTGGGATTGGGTGTACTCTGAAATCAGTAGGCAAAAACATTAAACAGGAAAAAAGTACAAGTTCTTAAAGTCTCTGGTGAGTGACAGGACAATGACAGATTAGAGTACTGAAGTTTAGAGGTGTTAAGTACCAAGGCAACCCCCTTGTGTATATTTGGAGGGGGATACTGGCTTGGGTCATGTTCTATAGGGTTTGGGCATCTAGAGATATGGGATGTTTGACTCCTAACTGATGATCAAGCTGAGGATGGTCAAAGGCAAGACAGGTTGTTTTTCTAAATTTCCAAGGAACCATTTAAGAAAGAAAGGTTAAAGGTCCTCCAATTTGCTGTTCTTCAAAGAGATGATTGTCACCCATTACTGCTCTTGAAAGCAGTTCTGTGGGTCACAAGCAATTTTTTAAAATAGAAAAAACACCAGTCGATCACTCATGAGTAGTGTTCAAAATTGTTTAGAGTAACTTGTTTTAGTTTTATAATTAAGAAATATTGTCACCTCAAAATGTATTTCTAGCTGTAGGTAGTGGTATAAAATGAGTCAGTTCTTCATTCCAAACTTCATTTCACAGAAAGGTTTTTCCAAGTTTGCAGCCAGTTGGTAGAGCTGGAACCACAACTCCCAGTTCAGGGTTGTGTCCTCACCATGAACATCTCCACCAGGAATTATTTGGAAAATTTTACAGTATGTATAGGTGGCCTGTGGTGTGTCTGAACAAGCATGTACAACTTAAAATCATTGATACTCATATTTTAATCATCAGAGTCCCTGAGTGTTCAATTGAGATATAAGTTTAAGGAGATCTTTATTCCCCTCACTATGATTTGAAGCTGGAATGATGGCCTATCATAGGGGAAGGGGACAATGGAGAATCTCATCTGAACATGTAAAGTGGTGAATTCAGGCACTTAACAAAAGTTAGCTGATTCAGTGATATTCATGAATGGCCTTTGATCCCTCAAAACCAATACTGTACCTCTATACCTTAGCCTCAATTTAAAAAAAAAAATCAGGGTTGGAGATGAGATCAAAACTTGATTGGTGCAAGACTGAAGGATGCTTCCTCACTAGGTTTTTGGGGGCATGGCATGGGTTGAGGGGGTGGATGAAAACAGACTTTTTGGAAGGAGTGTCAAATGTTGGGGTTCAGAATATGTGATTTAAAGAACTGAAATTTCCTACTCAATGTTTCTGAAGGACTGGAATGATGAGGTCATAACTTTCTGGAAATGGTAAAGGTCAGAGAATAGTCACAATATGATTGGTGGAAGGAGAATCAACGCCCCTCCCTTAAGAGTTCTGTCATGTTGGGGAATGACTACAGAATTTTTTGGAAGCAACAGTAAAGTTCAAGGACCATGATCAAAACATGATTGTAGGCAAACTGAAAGAAGTATTCTTTTCTGGTTGTTTCTGCAAGGGTAGGAGATTGAGGACAGAACTTTCTGAAAAAAGTGACAGTCAGGAGACTGAGTCAGAGGGTGATTGAAAGAGAACTAAGTTACCGCAGCAAACACTTCCATTAATTTATACACATGAGGGTCAACTCTTCCTGATCTTGGTGGGCAGCACATTCCAACTTTTTAAAGGGTTGATGGAGAGAGATCACTGAGAGTGTTCCTACAGAGACCAGCACAGAAATAACATATCTTATGAAAACAGAAGTGGATAAACCAAGAACAACAAAGGGGACTAACATTCCTATCAGCTACTTATATATTCATTTGTAAGTGTGTAAAATGTGTGTGTGTTTATAGGTTTTGAGATAACACTTGAGAATAAGGGGGAAAATAGTAAGGTAATCTCTGAGGAGAATCAGCCTTTCAGCAGCACATGCTATTGTCTTCAAATTACAGAAAATGGAGACATTATTAAGGGAGTCCTTAAAGATACCAGCAAGGAAAAAATGAATTTACAATGAAAAAAAGCAAAAACAAAACCCAAATATCATAAGAATAATAACACCAGAAGAATTTATCATTTTCAGTCTGTATTTATATAGGTTATTATTTAAACTTGATTAAGGTATAAAGTTTTAAATGTGTTCAATTTGATCTGTTTTACATATATTTGAACCTTTGAGACTGGGCATAATGAAAATAGCAGACCTCCAAACATCTATCTCCAAACGTCTCTTTTCTTCCCATTTGTAATCCATCTCTCCTTCTTCCCCATACTGAGGCAACCTCTGATCTGCTTTATGTCATTACAGTGGCACTGTGTAGTATATTTTATATAAATTGACTCAGAATATTACCACTGTTTTTGTTTGGTTTAATTTATTAAACAACATATTCCTTTCTCTTTCTGAGCATTATTCCATGATATGAATGTTATTTTAAAGACTTATTTATGCATACAAGAACTGGGATACAGGCCAGAGATACGGGGAGTGAGAGGATTCACCAGAGACAGAGTGGGAAACAGAACAGGTGGATATACTGAAACACACTGCTGAGGGGAGCAGCTGGTGAGACAGGAGAGGTCTGCCACGCCATAAGGGTCAGCTCCCTGGCTGGGGATCGAACTTGTGCTGCAGTGACTGCGGCTAGTTTTATAGTGCTGCCACCTAACCCCTTGTACTACCAGGGAGGCCTGATGTGAATGTTTATCCATTCATCTGTTGACAGATATTTAGTTTTTTTCTAATGTTGGCATACAATAGATAATATAAATACTAATAAATATAAATAATATAAATACACATGTAAGTATGACCATGCATATAACATTTTTATTAGACATGTGTTTTCATTTTCCTTGGGTAAATACCTAGAAGTGGAATGACTACACTGTATGGAACTTGTAAGGTTAATTTTGAAGAGCCCACCATACTGTTTTCTAAGGCGGTTTCATCATTTCACACTTTCATCAGTAGAGTATCAGACTAATTTTCCCTTATCCTCACCAACATAGTATGATCAGAGGGTTTTGTTAATATTTTTAAATTTCAACCATGCTAAGTGGTATTTTGTGGGTTCAATTTTCATTTCTCTGCTGACTAATGATGTCCAGCATCTTTTCATGTGCTCATTAGTCATGCATATATCTTTTGTGAAATAATTTGTTCAAATATTTTGCTCATTTTTTTAGTTTGGTAATTTGTCCTCTTTTAACTGAGTTGCAAGAGTTCATTGTACATTCTACATTCAATTTCTTTTATTTATATGTTATAAACTTCTCTCAGTCTTGGCTTGCCTTTTCATTTACTCAATGATTTCTTTCAAAGAACAAACATTTTAAATTTTCATGAAGTCCATTTAATCTACCTTTTTATATAATTGTGTTCTGTTCCTAATCCAAGGTTATGGAGATTTCCTCCTACATTTTCTTTTAATAGTATTATAATTTCAGACTTTTATTTTTGGTCTGTGAACCATTAAATGTTAATTTTTGGTACAGTGAGAAATAAAACTCTGGCCTGTATTTTGTTCCATATTGATATCCGATGAATACAGCAGCATTTGTTGTAAGGACTTTCCTTTCTCCATTTTATAGCCTTTGTAGTTTGCCAAAAATAAAGTGCTCATATATGTGTTGGTCTAGTTCTATACTTTCTATTCCGTTCCTGCGATCTATAACTCTATTTTCACCAGTATCAAAATGTCCTGATTGCTGTAGCCTTTATAGTATGTCTTGAAAATCCTGAGACTTTGTTCTTCCCTATTGAAATTGCTTTGGATAGTCTAGGTACTTTGACTTTTCATGTAAACTTCAGAATGCCCATCTAAATTTTAGAATCAGCTGGTTATCTAAATTTTTTAAGCCTGCGGGAATTTCCATTGACTTCCCTTTAAGTCTTAGGAGATGAATTTTATGACAATATCTGTATGACTAGTTCTTCAATCCATAAATGTGGTATAGCTTCCACATACACAGCTCTTTATTCAGCAATATTTTATAGTAGTTATTGTGGGGGGTCTTGAACATATTTTGTTAGGTTTACTGATAGGTATTTTATGTTTGTTTTGTGTTGCTGCTATAGATTGATTTTTTTTATTTAAACATTCCAATTGTTTGCCACTAACCGTACTTACACTGAATTTTCTTTAATAACTTGGTATCTATGACTTTGCTAAATTCATTTAACAGGACGATCAGGATTGTAGATTCCCTGCAGTTTTCTACATAAGCATTCATATAAGCTGCTGAAAGGGACAGTGTTTCTTTGTAAGGAGAAACACAAAAGCAGGAATGTCATCATACCACACTAATGGCAAGAGTAAGGCCTCTGTGGTTTCCATAAACTGAAAAAAGCTGAAAAGTCTGTGGGTCGTTCACATACAGTATCTTTTCTTTTTTTCTAATTTTTGGATGTTTTTCTCACATTCATCAGTCAAATATTGCTTCATCTAAGTGACCTATTCAGAGCCTATCCAATGAGATCTAACAAGGATACCAGGGCCCAGGAATTGCATTTAAAAAGTAGCAGGACTTGTGTGGGGAGCAATATAAAATGTGAGTGGCTTCTGGACATTAGGCCAAACATTTTTAAGTGAATCGCAGTCTGCTCTAGGAGGAAATAAGGCAGAACCAATTTCTGCAGAGCGGCAAGAAAAGGACAGATGTACCCTTTAGGCACTTCACACCTACTAGCATAAGTAACATTAAAAAACAAGCAATAAGAAGTGTTGGTGAGAATGTGAAGAATTGTAACCTTCATGCTTTGCTGGTGTGAATATATAATCATGAAATCACCATAAAAAAGGCTTTAGCAGTCCTTCTGAAGCTACCATGTGACCTAGCAATTCCATTGAAGAGAATTGAAAATGTGTACACAAAATTTGTAAACTTTGTGAACAAATAAGTTATATGCAGAACAGCAGAATATTACTCGGTCATAAAAAGGAATAATGTACTGTTACTTGCTACAACATGAATGAACCTTACTAACATCATGCTAAGTGAAAAAAGCCACAAAAAGTCACGAATTATAGTATTCCATTTAGATATGAAATGTCCAGAATCAAAAAATCTGTTGAGACAGAAAGTAGATTAATGGTAGCCAGAAGCTGAGTGGAATAGGAATAAAGAGTAACTACTAAAGGGGTATGGAGTTTCTTTGTTGGGTATTAAAAGGGGGAACATCAGTATCCAGACAATGTAATTTACTATAAATAACTGAAAACGGTGGTCATCTTCTTATAATCCAGAAATACATATATAAAGGGTAACATAGAAAGCATAGACATATTGAGATATCTTTTTTAAAATGTATAATAGGGGCTTCCCTGGTGGCGCAGTGGGTTAAGCAACACACTATGAAGCAAACCGCAGCCACCGCAGCACAAGTTCGATTCCTGCTGCCGGCCAGGCGAGGGACCCACATGGCGCTGCAGACCTCTCCTGCCTCGCCCACTGCTCCCCTCAGCAGTGTACTTCCGTTGATCTGCCTGTTCTGCTCCCCGCTCTCTGTGGTGAATCCTCTCACCGCCTCTCTCCCACACTTCTGGCCTGTACCCCAGTGCTTGTATGCATAAATAAATAAATCTTTAAAAAAATGTATAATAAAGTTGATATGTAAAATCTAAAGAGGAAATTAGTGGGGCGTCTATCTGTGTCTCTTTTAGTAACATCTGTCAACATAAGCTAACTGCTCTAAAATGCAGCTCCCAAATCTCAGAGACTGGGAAACTAAAATTTTATTTCTTACTCAGATATTAATTATTTCAATGCAAGTGGGAGGGTGTGAACCAAGATGGCAGGGAGTTCCACCATATTCAACTTGTGACTTTCAAGGTTGCCTTACATCATTATATCCACTGGAAAACAGAAGAGGAAAAGGGGGTCATGGAAGATTATGCCAGAGTTGTTTTTTTTATGATTTATTTCTTTATGCATACAAGAGCTGGGGTACAGGCCAGGGGCGTGGGGGGTGAGAGGATTGACCAGAGACAGAGTGAGGAACAGAACAGGCAGATTAACTGAAATACACTACTGAGAGGAACAGCGGGTGAGACAGGAGAGGTCTGCTGTGCCATGTTGGTCCCCTTTCTGGCCGGCGGCAAGGATCGGACTCCTGTTGCAATGGCTGCCATTTGCTTCATAGTGCATTGCTTAATCCATTGTGCCCCCAGGGAGGGTCCATATGCCAGAGTTTTCTGCTCACATTCCAGTGGCCAGAAATGAGTCATTTGGCCAGTCTGGGAAAGGCAGTACATAAGTGTGAATCTAGGAAGAAAGGTAACTGTATGATGAACATACAGTCTCTGCCAAAGTATCATAGGATCAATTAGCTACTGACAAAAGTTCTTAACAGACTATTCTGCATACCATGATATATCTGACGCATATACAGGTAATGAGGACCTCCTTGTCTCTGGTAGTTAAATTCAGCTTCTTAGTTCATCCTACCCTGAGATCCTTGACATTACTACTAAAGCTAAGGGGATGTGTCCAAACCTAAGAGTCACAGCATTCTCAGCCTACAGAAAACATCCATTGTAAGACTTTAAAAGTGTGCTTGCCTGTTTATCATCCTGTTAAAGATTATGGGGGCCTAACCTGGGTGCTTCCAAGGTATAATCTGAAACTGGTCCCCCACACAAGGGATAGGGAAAGACAGAACAAAGAGACAGGATACATCAGATTGGTGGGTAGGTAGTTATTTTTGTTTCCATATTATGTTTACTGAGGTAAAGTAGGTTTACATCTTTGTATCTGCTCCAGGGGATATAGGTTCAAATCTCTACAACCGTTTGCTCTTACACCCCTGCCACAAAATCAGTTTTCTGCACCTCCTGCCAAATCTCAAAAGTTTATATTCAGGCTTTAACTGTGTTCAGTCATGTATGCAATCCAGATAATCTCAATAGCACATTTCATATTTTCTCAAGGCTGTATCTTTGGCGCAGTATCTGGAAATGTACATTCCTAGGTGAGGGGCACCAGGAGCCTGCCATTACCTGAGTCCAGCTTGCAGGTCAAACAGGTGATCACATTCTTTGATTGTCTTCCCCAGCAAAGATAACCTCTTTTGGCCCTCTCTTTAGTCATAGGTAGGGAGTGGATGAGTAAGTATGTAATACCTGATAAGCACATTCCAAAGTTCCCTTTTTCAAACTCTTTAGATTTTTACATGATATTAAGCAATCTCTGAATGCCTACTTAGTTTCATGTGATCGAGGCCAGCTATCCAGTCAACCAGCTGAACAAATAATTAGGCTCCAGCTGTATGAGAGAACACAGTGAATTTACAATCTGCTGTGTGCACAAATATTGGTGAATTCAGCAGGAGTTATTAATTCAATTTAATAAACCACTGTTCTAGCTACTGCGGATTACAGCACTGAACAAGTTTTTAAAAATCTGACTTCATGAACCTTGCCTTCTTATTGGAGAAGTAATAGCAGGCTCATGAGGTAATATCTGAAGGAGGTAAGGGGATAGCAAATGCAATGATACTGAGTGAAGTGTTGCCTGACAAAAACAGCTAAAATTATTCTTTCACACCTTCATCTAATATACTTAGGACCTATTTTCACACATATTCTCAAGATTGTTGCCAATATAGCAATTACAATGAAGAAGCAGGATTTTAGAATGCAGAAATTTTTCCCTTCCTCTTCTTTGGCACTAGTTCTTCTCCTGTGCCTCAGGTGAAACTAGGATATGTCCTATGACTTCTGCTTGCTCTTGTAAAAAACAAAAACAAAAAACCCTATTAGGGGCCTCCCTGGTGGCGCAAGGGGTTAAGCACCACACTATGAAGCATATGCAGCCTCTGCAACACGAGTTCGATCCCCAGCCAGGGAGGGAACCCACATGGCACAGAAGATCTCTCCTGCCTGGCCTGCTGCTGTGTATTTCGGTCGATCTGCCTGTTCTGCTCCCCACTCTATCTCTGATGAATCCTCTCACCTCCCTACACCTCCACACCTCTTGTCTGTACCCCAGTTCTTGCATGCATAAATAAATAAATCTTTTTTTAAAAAATCACCCTATCAGTTCTAGCCACAAAATGGTTTCCATTCAATGAAGTCAGAGAGGAAATAAAAAGAATTTGTAATCTTATATAGCTGGTACTGCTATAGCCATTTAGCATTGGAAATTTCTAGATTGGGAAGGTATTTCAAGTTGATTCTTTCACTGGTGTGGCTCCTCTATGGGTTCTGTAAAGTAGCCCTTATCATTGAGGAGTTCTCACTTGCTGCTCTCAAGAAGTTCACAAATGCATATTCCTAGGCTAGTCACTTCTGAGTCTTTATTTGTACTTTTAACTTCCAGCAGTATAGCTCCATGTTGTTTCTGCTGAGGTTTCCATGCTCCTTGAGAAGACCAACATAACTTAGGTCTCCGACATTCCCAAACCGGTTCTATTTCCTGTCTGACCTATGTTAAGTGTATAGGAACCACTCACATATTCTTTGCCCAATTTAACTCCCAAACTCAAGATGCTCATTCTCTCCCCAGATTTCATTCTGATGTCAAAGTCACTGGTCAATCTATCTCTTGTTTTTTAGATTTCTCAAGGATGAGTTAGATAGCTATTTTGCTGCTGAGTTCCAGAGGGCAATAAGTAGCCCTATTTGAGGCTTTTTACCTTGGGTGAGAGGTGACAGAGAAAACTCCCACTTGTCTATTTTGGAGGAGCTCATGGTATAGCAAGAATTCTCATTGGAAATCCTATTCTAGTCTTCAATAATCTTGACCTCTCAAATGTCTTTTGTGGGCTGGAAAAGGGTGACTATCTAAAGGTAACCATGTTAGTACTCATCCAAGTCTTTTTATCCTCTTGTTCCACATTTTGGAATTTGGCAGTAGTTGATGCTTATTGTCTCAAGACCTCCTCCAATAATGAGAATGAAATAAGTAGGATTTTATTTCCCATTATGACAATATTCATATTTAAAAGCTTACAATTCATCTGGTATATGAAATCTGTCTGTTGGATTTTTCAAATTGCAGTACTCTCCTGCCCTTTCTTCCCCTCCCCCTGCATTTTTTGTTACTATTATTAAGGTTAGTATAGATTTAGAGAAACTGAATGTGCTGGGGGGCAATGGAGAGGCAATGAGGACAATTGGTATCCCTTGCAAGGTGTCTTTAGTCAAGTTTTTACAGGTCTCTAAACAAGGCGGGAGCACTCATCCCTACAAGGGAAGAGGAGCTAATTTGACTAGTAAAGAAGACTCAGTAAGGGTTGAAAGTGGAGGAAATGTGACTTAAGGTTCCATTTTCCCCCTTCTTTATTTTGGCCTTCTTTTCCTCCTAAATCTTCTATCCCTTCCTTGAGGTTCGATTCTTATCACACAGCACAGACCATGCTGGTTGGAAGTAATTGATCTCTTTCATCTTTGACATTGATGCATAGCACAGAGGACCTTGACCCTTCTTGTGAGTTTTAACAAAAGTTAGACTTCCCCTTTGCCCCTTTCCAGTGTGTGAGGGGGGTGGAGAGAACAGGACTATCTTCTTAGTAAGTTATATGCCAGAGTAAGAAGCAGGTGCTTGCTCTCATTCTGCTTCAGCGACTTTTGTTAATGTTTAAATTTTGTATCTCCAGAAGTCTCATAGGGTCAATGCATACCACCTGCTGATTAGGTCATGAATATACCATCTTTCTGTGCACATAAAGTTGAGAGTAAATTTTATTGATTCCTTCCCTATTCATTCTGCTTATATTTAGTCAGAGACAACTTTAGTACCACCTTAATGGAGTTATTTAGAGGTTATCCCAACTGGGTAGGAAAGTGGAAAACAATCTTACAAGCAAATAGAAGCACAAAAAGTCAGGGGTAACCATATTTATATAATAAACTTCCAGCTAAAAATAAACTTCCAGCTAAAAAGGGTAACAAGAGGCAGGGATGAACAAAATGACTAAGGCATCAATACATCTGAAAGACATAACACTCATCAATATATATGCAAGAAAAGAAGGAAAAATACTGGATAGTCTCACTCATAAGAAGAACATAAGAGATCAAGGAAAATATCACAATCAAACCACTAACAGCAAAAAACCACACCACAACAAAACAAAAATAAACAGAAAACTACAAATCAGGGACATTCTACAGGGAAAAGAGAGGAACTGGGATCAAGACAAGGATGGAAAGAGCACAAGGGACTATGGTGCTGGTGCATGGGTGAATTGGTGGTGGGAATTCTATAGAGACTACACCTAGAAAAGAAAGCAACCATTATAAGAAATTAGTTAATTAACTATTTAAAAAGAAGAAAACAGCCATAAAATGAAGCAGATAAAGCTCTAATATATGAAGACTGAACAATATATATTAGATAATGACTATCAAGTTAATGAGGAAATTAAAGAAGAACTTAAGATATACTTGGTGACAAACAATGAATGGAGACATAAGCTACAGGAACCTATGGGATGAATAAAAGCAGTACTAGCAGGGAAATATCAATACAGGCCCATATTAGGAAACAAGAAAGAGCTCAAATCAACATTCAAACATGACACCTCAAGGAATTAGAAAAATAACAAACAAAACAAAAATCAAATAGAAGAAAGGCAATAATAAAAATTATAAAAGAAATAAATAGAAATTTAAAAAACAGTTCAAAATATCAATGGAACAAAATCAGTTGTGTTCCCATATACAAACAATGAACTAGATAAGAAAGAAAAAATTCCATTCACTATTGCATAAAAAAGAATTAAATACTTAATAGTGGTTCTGACTGGATCAAACCATTTCTCACTGGATCAAACCAGTTCAATCTGGTTATGAGTGGTTAAAACATGTTCAAACCAATTCTGACCACATAAAACTGATCCAATCCAGTTTCCACCAGTTCAAGCTGGTTCAAACAGGTTTATACTGATGTCCACCAGTTCAGACCAGATCAAACTGTTTTACATTGGTTTTGAATGGTTCTGACTGGATCAAATAGCTTCAAACTACTTTTGATGGGATGAATTTGTCAATCGTGATTCTATATTTTCATTCAGCTACCTTTTATTCTGGAATACTGACCAGATATATCAGTCTTCCTTCCACCCCAACTTTTTATTTTGAAAAAATTCAAATCTACAAAATAGTTCAAGAATAATAAAATAACTGCTAATATACTCTTTCTCCCTTCATATCAATTAAACTCACCAGTTAATGTTTATCATTGCTTTCTCTTACTTGCTATGTAGTTATTTTCTTTCATTACTGAGCTATTTCATAGCTAATCATGAATCATGAAGATCATAATACTTCAACATTTTATCTTCTAACAAGAAAAGTTTCCTAAACAACCACAATACAATGATCACATTCAATAAATTTAGCACTGGCATATTATCTAATCTACATTTAGTTGACATATTTTAATCTCTTTTAATCCTGCACAGTTATCTAACCTTTCAGGCCATATACATTTTGGTGAGATGTGAAGCAGCTGAAATTCTACATATTGCTAATATTATCACAGAATGTTTCTAGCACTCTGGAAACAGAAATTTCATACAAAATTAAAGGTTTGTCTCTTATGACGCAGCATTCCTTCTCTTAGGCATTTGCCCAGGAGAAATAATTGCATATATGAACACGAAGTATATAATTAGTTCATGGCAGTTCCATTTATAATAGTTTCAAATGTTCAAGATATCTGAATAAATCGTTGTACGTTCACACTATGGAATAATGCACAGCAATAATTTTAAACAAACTATCAATATACATAATTATAAGAATGACTCTTAAAAGCATCACATTAAGTGAAATGACACAAAAGAGTGCATACTGTATGACTCCATTTATCTGAAATTCTACAACAGATGACATATGAGTTGATAAAAATAAGCTCATGGGGGTGGCAGTGTCTGGCAAAAGGGTAGAAAACTTTTTGAGATGACAAAAATATCCTATTTTCTACTCATTTAATTGCACACACTCAAGTGTGGTCACTGTAGCGCTTTCCACCACCAAAGCACCCATAGTCCTCTGCCACAATTTGTTGTGTTCTCCCACCCCCTAGGTTTCATCCGTCCCCATCTTGTCCCCCTCCCCCTCTTTTCCTGAATGTCTAAGATCTAAGGTTTTATAGTTTGTCTTTGTTTGACCCTTTGGTTTCTCTATATTTCACATATAAGTGACACCATCTGGTGTCATCTGGCATGAGTTTATCTTTTTTGATTGCTCACATGTCGCTGTCATCTGTGACATCTTGATCCACTCATCTGTTTTGGGGCATTTGGTTTGGCTGTTGTAAATAGTGCTTCAATGAACATAGGAGTGCAGGTTTCCTTTTGGATTAATGTCTTTGGATAGATACCTGGAAGTGGAATGCTGGATCATGTGCAGATCTAAAAATGACTTTCTCAACAGATTATATTCCATAGAAAATATTTTTCTGATTCTAAACCTATGCTTGCCCTGCCTTTTTAAAAATACTTAAATACTGTCCCCACTTTACATAGTGAGCTTTAAGGACTAAGGGATAGACACACTAAAAGTGATGGGTATGTATGTGTCTATGCAGGGTTATGCCCATATAGCTGGATAAACATTTGTCTTGGTCCAAGTGGGTTATGCCAGCAGGCTGTTGAATGTAGAACCTCAGGAGAAAAGTCTGTAATACAGAAATTTTTTTTGGCTATCACAGTCTGACACATAGTGGGCATCCAGAAAATACTCGTTGAATAAATTAATAAATGAAATAGAAATATCCAAATCTCTAGCAAATGCAACTGAGGGTAGATCTTTCCAGTATTTTTCTATACCTATGTATTTTTAAACAGGATTAGGAATCAGTTTCAAAATGTTCTTTGAAAATTATGTTTATTACAAAAACACAACACAACAAAAACAAAAAAAAAAAAACAAGGCCAAATAAGAAACACTTTGTGTGGGAGGGAGGGAATGGTATGAGGGCAGAAAGAGCACAAGGGACTGAGGTGACCGTGCACAGGTGAAATGGTGGTGGGAAATCTATGGGGACCACAGTTGATGCAAATATGTGTAAATAAAGGATGAATAAATAAATAAAACAAATGAAAAAAATTATGTTTATTGTTAGTTTTGAAAAATTAGTATCACTTTTATTGGAGAATATTTAGAAAGTAGTTATGAAATGCCACCTTGTGACCAGATGCAGAAATACAACATAAATTTAGCTAACAAGGTAGAGAGCAAAGAGGCAGGCGGGGAGGAGAAGTTTGTCAGCCAGAACCCAGAGAGATCTGACACTTATCCCAGGTTCTTCTCAGAAGATGAAACAGAAAGCAAATAAGGAACTGGGCGAGCCAATAGCCCACCTCAGCTAAAGAGAAAGGAGAAACAATTATACTATTTTCACCTTTGTGACATTTTCTAATTATTAAAATTCTAAATTCTCACTGAAAAATTTACAGTAGAAATACAACAAAGACAAAGTTATAAATAAATCCCATATTAGTTCCCATGATAATAGCATCTAGAAAGATTTGCTTCAAACATTTTATATTTAATCAGTGTGTGTGCACGTGCATGCATGTGTGTGTGTGCATGAGTGCGTGTGTGTTTGTGGTCTGCAGCTGACTTTTTCATGAAATAGTATGTCAGGAACAGCTTTCCATGTCCGTAGAAGTTTTTCCATGTCGTGTTTTGCAATTTGTACAGTAAGATATTTCTTATGATTTCAAATTTTCTGGTTGTAACTAAAGTACAAATGTGACACATTTGTACAATATTGAATGGCAGTGTTTAATTTGTACAATATTGAAATGGCACTAGAATGCAAAGTGATATAAATGTAGATACAATTCCATTTCTCATATAATTCCATACGAACAGCAATTATTGTATTAAATTTAAGTACAATTTGCTTCTTTCATACAAGGGAGAGTTTTTGCTTTAGAAAGGTGGTAAGCCACAACGGAAGTACAGACTTTTTGCATTTCCATTTGAGTATTGTCCCAACATCAGCAGATGATGAGGATGATGATGGTGATGATGATGACGATCCTGATGATAATGATGATCAAGAACATTCTCTGAAGGCCTTGCTATATAGCAGGAATTCTACATAGTTTTCTGCATTTACTGCCCACAACAGTCTTGTGGGTATATAAGTTATGATCATTTTACATATGAATGGGCCAAATTGGCTTCAAACTTCTTATAAACAGAGAATCCAATTCCAGCCAGTGTTTTCCCATTATACTGGTTTCACACTCTCAGATAATGGATTGTCACATATGTTCATAGTATGTAGCCTGTGCCCAATCAAAATTTACTGAATATTCCCTCAATACCATCTGATGGTGGTGATGATAATGATGATGATGACAATTACTATAATGGTGGAGAAGAAAATCTCTCTTTGAACTAAGAATTTTCTATCTGGAGAACCCATGAATGATGAATGCCCTAGTGTCTAAGATAGTAGACATCCTCTAAGAAAGGATAAGTCATTTCTACATGATCACATATACTGTAAAGGAGAAGCTCAGATTGGATCCCTGGCTTATCTGTCTCTAAGACCACACGCTTAACCACTTTCTTTCCTATCTCAAAGTTTTGAATTTTATCTTCTCCTAATTGCCCAATCAATCTCCTAATTGCCCATTTCTCACAGCTTAGGATGTGAGAAAATTGGTAATGATACTGAGATGATAGACCTAAAGGCAGGTGTCACATGGCGATGCTTCTTCCATCATTGACACCTTTCTTCAAAAGCATCTTCATACCAATTCACAGCTCAACTGCCCTCCTAACCCCCAAATCATGGACATGGACTGCAGTGCACAGGGGTGTTCTCATGGAGGTGAAACCCCCTTTCACCTGAGCTGTAGGAACACATGCCTTTGCAAACCTCCTTCCCTGGGGTCTCCTGTGCCTCTGGAGCTGGGCTGATGCAGGCATGAGAAAGCACTGCACCAGGCACACAAGGAGCTAAGTCACCACAGAACCATCCAGACAGGCAGGGGCACAGCCAAGGCCCTTACAGAAGTCTGAGCAAGGGGTTAGGAGAAGGTTAGGTGAGGACTGACTTACCTGAGGTCTAGTCTTTTGGGGGAACTACTTCTCTGGAATCTGAAAGAAGGGCCAGGCCGTCGGCTTCAGCCCCAAGTTACCTGGCCAGGCTCAGGTCAGACATCTGCTTGCTCAGAGACTATCCCAATCATGGTGCTGTTAGGAACCCCTGGGCTTTCTGTCCTGCCTATGAAAGGTTGCCCAGAGAGAAAGGGAAAAGGAGGGAAGGCAAAGTGCTCTGACTCGCAATGGGTCAGTCATCATCCTCCAGACATGTATGCCCAGGACAAGTCTGGCCATCGCTTGGGAGGGCGTGGTGCCCGCTGCAGGCTGGAGCAGAGAAGCCTCTGTCAGAGCCTCCTGGAGGGGAGTGGGGCTTGGGTGAGCCCCTCCACATCTGCCTGTGTGGCACCCCGCTGATTCATCCTGTCTTGTAAACTGGCACAGTGGACCCCTGGACTCCTCATTCCAACCTAAACTTGCATCCATCCAGCTACCATAAACTAGCAGAATGAGCTAAAGACACGAGGATCCCCTCAAATGGCATCATACGGTGAAAAGATAAAAACAAAGTTGAAAGGTACAGGGCTGGCTCACTGTTTTATCAACTGATCACAAAAAGAGAAGTTGAGTACCTCCCTGGTGGCGCAGTGGGTTAAGCAATGCACTATGAAGCAAACTGCAGCCACTGCAGCAAGAGTTTGATCCCTGCTGCCAGCCAGGGGGGTGACCCACATGGTGCAGCAGACCTCTCCTGTCGTGAGTGCTATTCCCCTCAGCAGTGTATTTCAGTCAGTCTGCCTGTGCTGCTCCCCACTCTGTCTCTGGTGACTCCTCTCACCTCCCCTGTGCACCTCGGGCCTGCACCGCAGCTCTTGTATGCATAAATAAATAAATCTTTAAAAAGAGAGAGAGAACTTGACTATATTTTACTCATATTGATAGGTGTGAATACATGGCCAAACATGGTATTAAGTCAAGAACAATCATTTTGGAAAGCACTAATCATTTTCATTTGTAAACTATGAAATTTATCAAAAATCAATGTTCTAAAATTGACCTAACGTGATCATTAATAATTGAAATTTAAAATTTGATTTAAGTTGAATTAAAATAAGAACTACATTCTTATTTAACTACTTTTAAAAACAATGAGACTGGAGGGAAATGTGAATCTTAGATATCAAAGTGAAGCACCCATGTGACAGAGTAAATTGTTTTATTCTCCAAGATGAAAGAATAAAAGTAACAGTTTGATATTCTGTTTGGGCTGCAATATTACATTAAGATCAGGTAAGGGGCACTGTGGTGGCGAAGGGCTTAAGGACTCAGTGCTATCAAGCTAGCTATCAGCAGCTGCTGCAGCACAAGTTCGATCCCTATCCAGGGAGCTGACCCACATGGTGCAGCAGACCTCTCCTGTCTTGCCTGCTGCTCCCCTCAGCAGTGTATTTCAGTGGATCTGCCTGTTCTACTCCTCATTCTGTTTCTGGTGAATCTTCTCATGCCCCACCCCTACTTCTGGTCTACACCCAAGTTCTTGTATGCATAAATAAATAAACATTTTTTAAAAGCTCAGTTTAAAATAGAACATAATTCTATTGCAATCCATGTGTTTCCTGAAATCCATCACTTTTAGTCAGTCTGCTAGTTAATTATCATTACTCCAATGTATTACCTTTGTGAATAAGACTTTATGAAAATGAATTCCCCAAATAAAATATTCCATATTCCCCAAATAAAAAAGCTTCTGCATAGTGAAAGAAACTATCACTAAAACAAAACACCTAACTAAATAGGAGAAAATATTTGCATATCAACAAGGGGCTGATATCCAAGAGCTACAAAGAACTCATTGAACGCAACAAAAGGAAAACAAATCACTCAACCAAAAATGGGCTGAAGAGCTAAATAGACATTTCTCCAAAAAAGACATACAGATGGCAAACAGGCATCTGTTGAATGTGAAAATGCCTGTCATCACTTATCATCAGGGAAATGCAAATCAAAATCTCAAGGTGAAGCCCCCTCACACCTTTGAGAACAGCCCATATCAAAAAGACCATAACAAAATGTGGCAAAGGTATGGAGAAAAACACTTGTACACTGATGATGTGCATATAGACTGATCCAGCCCCTATGGAAACAGTATGGACAGTTCTCAGAATACTAACAATAGATCTACCACATGATCTTGCAATTCCACTCCTACTTATCAACCAGAGAATGAAAAGAACATTAAATCTAAGAGACGTGTGTGTGTGTGTATACTCTCATGTTTATTGCAGCACTTTTTACAATACCCAAGTTACGGAAACAACTTAAGTGCCAAAAGACAGATGAGTAGATTAGGAAGATGTACCATATATACTATTTGTGAGCTATGAAAAAGATCAGTCCTTGCTATCACCACAACATGGATGGGATGGGAAGGGATTATGCTAAGTTAAATAAGTCAGAAGGAAAAAGACAAATACTGGATGGCATCACTTGTATGTGGAATACAGAGAAACAAAGCATAGATTCCAGTAAATCCAAACCAATAACGTACAGTTGAGGCTAGCAGAGGGGAAGAAGAAAGAGTGCAAAGAGGGGAGGGGGCCCAACGGACTATGGTGGAGGACTGTGGTTGCTGTGGTGGTACGTGTGATCTTATACCTCTAAATCATACAATGTTATGAGCTAAATGTTTACTAAATTAAAAAATGTTTTTAAAGTTAAAAAAAAAGAAAAATGTGCCTTACATTACATCCCCTTCTTTGGACTTTTATATTTTATGTTAAAATGAATCTTTTAAATTCTATGATAAAACTCCCAATATTTTTTTCACACTTAAGTGAATGCTACATAGGCCTCTCTATTTCCAGAACTTCGGTAAACATTCATCAATATTTTCTTCTAATTATCTTATGGTTCATGTTTATAATCATGCAAAGCATACTATATACATTTCTTTTCCTCATGCTTCAATATGTACCATAATCACCTGCTGGAACCTGTTTAACTGTTACTTCTACAATCTACCTCCAGTCAATGTGTTTTAGATGGAACCCAGAAATCAGCATTTAAAGATGTTCCCCAGGTAATTCTGATGTAGGTGATTATGCAAGACTTTGATGAAACCCGAGCTGTGCAATCCATCCCATGCACTGTTTCTCTTTGGAATTGCTTGTCACGTCAAAGGAATAAAGACGAAGATTTTTCATTTACTAGCATAATTTGAACAAATCTTTTGACTCTTAGTAATAAACAAGAAATCAGTAAAATATTAAGACATGAATGTCAGTGAAACACAAGTATATGGAGAGATCACAAGGAAAATATAGTCATTGTTCTGTAGGGGAAATATAATTCTAACAATTACATAGCAGCCATTCTACTTTAAATTCATTCATAAAGTTCTTAATGCCTTTGTAAGCTTTTTATTTTTTCACATTCCAACTGGGGATGGGGTAAGGTAAAGGAGGCTATTCCCTTATACCTGTCTCTTGCATCCCTTTGTGCAATTTACTTAAATTTCAAGAGTCTTCTGAACCAGTGGGGTGGGGCTGCTAGGAGCCTTCAGAACAGATAATCTTACAGGACAAAATCTTAGTCCTTTGACCTAACTGGCACCTGGACCCAGTTCCCAGAAGGGACTCCTATGGTGAGTAGGGCCCAAGTGATTGAAATGGGAGGGGCTGTTTGGCTGAGAACTCTGCAGACCTTGTTGCCCCAGCAACCCCAGGACAGTGAGTGTCAATAATGCAGAAGCTTTAGAAGACAGAGGGGGGAGGGCTCCAACCCACTGGGGACTCCAGGAAACTCTGTGGGGCTTTGGCCCTCAAAGACTCCAGAGCACCAGCAACAGTGGGGGCCAGCAGAGCAAAGGACCCAGCGGAAGAGGCAGCAGCACCCAGTAGGCGGGGCAGGACCCAGGGGGAGAGCTTGGCTTGGAGCTCAACACCAGAGACCTGGCTCACAGGAGCCACCTCCCTGCCCAGTGGGCTTGTTCCTGAGCCCTGGCTGAGTCATGCCAGGGTCCTCCCTCAAATCACTGATGTCCTCTATGGCTGGGGTTGTGGGTGCAGGGGGTAGGGAGGAAGAGCCCACCAAGTGCAGCTCAGTCACTGCACTTCTTCTCCACCGCAGCCCAGTGAGGGAAATATTATCATCTTGAAAAGATGGAGTCTTAAGCAAGTGTATCTGTGATAATTGCCAGTTTTATTCCTCCAGCTAAGAGGTCCAGAGGTAACTTGAGGTTTACATTTTTTAATAGCTCAAGAGTTTAGGTGCCCCCATTACCCTTATAAGCTGGTTGCAGATATTTGACTCTTACTTATAAAAAATCTTTAATTCCTTTTGTGTGTGACATGTGCTCATTAAAAATACATGTAACCAAAAAAAAAACCCCAAAAAAACAAAAAACAAAGACAATTCATACCACACAGAAATAAACAGTTAAGTTTTTGATGTATGTATGTATGCGTACACACCCACACACACACACAGTATCTGGGATTTTATCCTACATAAGTGAACTGATGCTAAATCTGTTGCTCTGTAACCTGTTATGTTTTACTTTACAAAATGGAATGAACATATTTTCATGCATATGCGTCAAACTTCCCAACTGAAAAATAGACCTGGATTTGGTCAAAATCCAAAATCCTATGAGATGCTGGTAACAAGGACACTGCCTAAAACAAAATTCCACCAGATGAATAAAAGTAAAACGAAGGTCAAAGATACATCAGAAAATTTAAGAGAAAGAAAGCAGGGGCCAGATTTTAATATCAGACAAAAAAAAAATCAAGGCCTAAAGCACACAGGATAAGGACGGCTGCGTGAATGTCTTTGCTTCCAATGCATCATCACAAACTTGTTCCTTACTCTTCTTATCTCTTCCCTAAGCCTTTCCAACTCATCTACTCCTCTTATCATTTCTTCAGGGTCCAAATGCCTAACAGGGGTGTCCTCTTTAAATCCCTGGCCAGGTGGAGTCAGCCCTCCTCCAAGGCTTCCTTCTGCTTCCTGGCTTACTCCTTCTTCGGAAGGTTGAGGATTTCCTTCTGCCTCCCCTGAAAAATCTTCCGAAGGGTGGTCTTCCTCCTCGGTCTTTGGCATGTTCTGTGGCTTTCCTTCACTTTCTTCACAAGACTTTTGCATGTTGAGTATTGTTCTTTTTATTGCCTTTTTGAGTAAATGAATCCTAAAGGAAGGAAACAAAACCCCCAGATGTCAGGGAAAGAGACTAGGAGCCAGAGTATGGGTTTCACACAGAGTCTGGCCTTTTCTGGATCAGGCCCCTAACTGTCCAAGTTTTCTTTCCAACTAGAGAAGGCCAGATCCTCAGGCTCCCAACTCCCTGGACTCCACCCCCTTCTCCCTCCTCCCTTCCCCCCTCTAGCTCCAGCTCCTCTCCTCCCGCTCCAGCCCACCATTTCCCAGCAGGCCCTGCTACAGGCCTCTCTGAGCCCAGAAAGGGAGCAGCGCGGAAGCAGTTAACCCCTCCCTCGCCAGTGCTCTCCAACACTCCCGCCCTTTCGGGCTTCCCCGAGCCGTCCCAGCCTCCAGCCTCTCACCTGAGCCCTGGCGGTCCAGTCTCCGGTCTCCCCTCCCCCTTCCACGCCTCTCCAAGCTCCGGGTCCCGGGCCCCCCACCCCCGCCCCATTTCCGCTGCAGGCTCTGCACAGGCCTCTGGCGCTCAGTCCGGATGGGGAGAGCCTCCAACGACCCCCGGGTGTTCTCTGGTGTCACCCACACTCCCACTCCCACCCAGAGGGACCTGCGGAAATTACACCCTTACACTGACCTGCACGGATCCGGGGGGACTTTCCTCCCTCTTCCCTCACTCGATTTGTGTCGCTCCCCAAAGATGAAGAGTTCTGCAGACCGACAGGAGTGCTTAGTGAGCGGGCTAGTACCTGAAACCCGGGCCCCTTCGCCATTCTAGGCCTTGTTCATCTAAAGTTTCCCCACATCCTCATCCTCTCCCTCCTAAGGGAACCCCGCCCTCCCTCCCGGGTGCCCAGCGGCTCCCTGCAACCAGGGAATGGGAGACTGCAAGTTCTTCCCAAATTGCTCTGTCCCTCTCCCGGGACCCTCCATTGACTCCCCTTCTCCCTCCGCCCGCCCCACGCAAACAGCCCACATTTTCCTGCACAAAAAAATGGGAGTTTGCAGAAGAGTTGTGTTGGAAACACAGAGGCGGCAATGCTTGGTTTGTGCACTCTGGGTGCTCGAGCCCAGGGCCCCCAAGGTAGCGCCCACATGTATACTGACCTGAAAGGATCCAGGCACTTTCCTCCTCCAGCTATAGGGAGCTGCTACAGGGAAACAGGCCCCGGACTGTGAGGACTTCTGCACACGTCGACTCCTGGTCACGTGAGGGGCGCGTCATCAATGAGCTGGAGTCCTCAGTTACTCCTCCCGGCTCACGCTGCAGCCCGCCCCCTGCCTTCCCTCCACTTGATACTGTCAATCTTTTTTCCTATTTGCCAATCGGAAACAATAAAACTGGTATCTTTTCCCTGAAGTTTCCTTTCGCCTTTCTCGGATACCCTGGGAGAGGATCAGCCTCTTGGGGCTAGTCGACCACCTCTCCTTTGCGAAATCATCTTTTTCTTTTCTGCTCCCAATTCGCTCTCCTCCCCTTCTTCCCCCAAGACCCTCCAGTCCACCATTTCCCCCTAGTGCTCTCTAGCATTCAAATGAGGGAATATGGTAGGTGGAGTGGGGGTGAGGGAAAAGGCTAGAAAAGAATCCCGGAGTGAGGATGTGAGGTTTTATTTTATTTTTTTACTGGTTCTCTTGAACAGTTTTCTGTTTTGTTCAGTGTCTTAATCAGCAGGCGTTAAAAGATGGTATTAGAAAAGAGATGCCACATAAGCAATATTTGACATAATGGAGGGCAAATTAGTTACCAATTTTTAAGACTTTGGAAAAGTTTTCTAATGGCTACAAGATGAAGTGACGGTTTTCACAACACATTGACGTGTTAGGATTTTTTTTTTAATTCTTACTAAAACAGCACCTTTAAAAATTGATTCCCAAATTTATAGAAAGAGACCCAGTTTTCTCTTGTTACCAATTTTATATAACTAGTCCACTGTTTGCCCTCTTTTTTACTGAACTCAAATTATCAAGTGTTAAATGTCTGGCCTTTTTATTGATAATTGCTGGAGGGCTTCTACTTGGGTTTCAAAGGGAGGCTTCAGACACACCTCCTCACCTCCAGTCCCCTGTGCCTGTTCACCAGATAAGTCTCTATTAGAACCTGCTGTCTGCAGAGTGAACTTTGTTTTGGAACTCAAAGAAATATATTGGAAAATAGCCCTCTCACATTCATGAAACCCTCTGAGAGAAGTTCCCTGTGTCTAACCATTGAGTGTGAGGTTTATTAGCAGGTAGGATTTTCATTCATTTGTGGCATTCTTGAGATAACCTGGCATCATTCACTTTATTCCTTTAAAAAAAATGAGCTATTGGCAAAAGTGCAACAAAAATAATTCTTGGACTCTGAAAACTGAACTGGTTACCATAGGGGATGGGGAGGAGGCGATAGAAGAAGGAAAGGGAGAGGCAAGGGAGTTTGGGTGGAGGTTGAGTGAAGCATGTGCACCTATGGAAGGGTGAAAATGTACCCCCAAAGTTATATAGATATGTAAATGACTGACAATAAAATTTGAGGGAAAAAAGTGAACTATCAGTAGGCATAATTGTTATAATCAGAAGGCAGAGAGAACATCGCTGCTGTAAAAATATACATATATTTAAGGAGGAAACAGCTGTACAACTTAAAATCTAACGGAACTCTGAGGTGTGTTAGTACCAGAAATGACAATGTGGCCTATGAAGCCAGCTGGAGCGTCAGGGGAAGGGGGCAGGGAGGGGTCTTTTGTCTGTGATGGTCACTGTGGGATGCACCAGCTAGCAATGGAGCCCACCATGGAGATGGAAGGGGTAAAAAAATATATTTGCTGACTTAATGTTTTAAATTTATATTTAAATGCGAATGATTCTATTTCACAGTTGAGGGTATATCTTCTGTTACTTGAGGGAGAGTTTTAAATATAGCTAGCAAACTATAAGGATGTAATGATTTTTTTAAAGATTTATTTATACATTCAAGAACTGGGGTGCAGGCCAGAGGCGTGGGGGGGTGAGAGGATTCACCAGAGACAGAGTGGGGAGCAGAACAGGCAGATTAACTGAAATACACTGCTGAGGGGAGCATGTGGGCAAGGCAGGAGAGGTGTGTGGCAACATGTGGGTCACCTCCCCTGGCCCGTGGGAGGGATTGGGCTGGTGAGAGGATAGGGTGGTGGGAGGGATCCAACTCTTGCTGCAGAGGCTCCAGTTTGCTTCGTAGTATCTTGCCTAATCCATTGCGCCATCAGGGAGGGCCCAAGCATGTAATGATTAACTATCACATCATGTTTCCATTTGTTTCGAAAGGTACCATGTAATGGGAAAGCAATACTGATTATGTTTTAAAAATTATTATGATATAACAAAACTGACCCTTTAGGGGTGTATAGTTCTATGAAGTCTAAGAAATGTTTAGATTTGTGTATCTACTCCCTGCCCCTCCCAAATCCCTCATGCTTCCCTTTTGTAGTCAGTCATAACTTACTCCCATCCCCAAACTCTGATAATCACTGATCTATTCTCAATTTCCTTAGTTTTGCCCTTTTCAGAATGTTATATAAATGAAATTACAGTGTGTCATATTTAGAGACAGGCTTCTTTCATTCAGCATAATGCCCAGGAAATTCATTTGGGTTGTTTCATGTGGATAGTTCATTCTTTTCTTTCTGCTGAGTAGTATTCTGTTATATGGATGGTCCACAGTTCATTTATCCATTTACCCTTTGAAGGACCTTTGGGTTGTTCCCAGTTTGGAGTAATTCTCAAAAGAGGTGATAGGAATGTTTGTGTATAGGTTTAGGCCTGACTAGTGAGGTAAACTCTTCTCTGTCTGTCTGCCTTCAGCACCTCTCCCTCTCCAATCTACCTCTCACATTGTCATCAAATTAAACATCACTCCTTACTATCAAATTGTCGCTCTCCTGACAGAGGTCCTATCCCCAAAGTAAATCCTACTTTCCTCACCCTGACATTCAGCCATTCATCAGAATTGAGTCTCAGGATACACTTCCCCAGTCTCGTCATCAGCTTCTCTACCCCATCCAAAAGGAATTCTCACACACTGTACCCCAAGTGTGCCTCCTTGTTTCTCTTTGTCTTTGCATGCCTTGTTCCTCCTGATTGTCCTCCTCTTCCTCTTAAATCCTGGTCCTGCTTATTCTTAGAGGTCTAACCTTCATCACCCAGCCTCTGAAGTCATTCCAGGTGGAAGTGCTCTCCCATACCCTGTCAGTGATGTACATGGGGTCCTCACACCCTCTTATCACCCTTAGCAAAGGATGCCTTATACCTTTCCCTTTTCTGCGTGTTTGTATGTGGGATCATGGAGATGGACATGGGGAGAAAAAAAAAGAGGTGGCATTTTACCATTCAGAAGTTCTTATATGAGGGACCTCCCTGGTGGTGTAGGGGTTAAATAACAGCACTATCAAGCTATCTCCTCTGTTGCCTGAGTTGGATCCTGGCCAGGGAGCTGACCCACAGATGGAACAACAGACCTCTCCTGCCTCAACTGTTGCTCCCCTTAGCAGTGCATCTCAGTAGATCCTTCTGTTCTGCTCCCTACTCTGTCCCTGGTGAATCCTCCCCACCCCACCTCTGGCCTGTAACCCTGTTCTTCTATGCATAAGTAAATAAATCTTTTTAAAAAATAGACGCTGTCATATGAGACTACGATATCTAAGTGTCCTTTACATGTCTTTTCCACAGTCTGAATTCTTTGGCACTATATTCGGTAACTCCTCCTGCATCTTCCTTCATTGCTGCATCAAAGCTTATCCCATAAAAGAACTTGAGATGTATGTTCTTCATCACTTCTCTATCAGTATGTCTTGAGAGAGCGCCGAATCCTAACCACTAGACCACCAGGGAGCTTTATCAGTATGTCTTGAAAACTTCCCTTCCTACATGGCAAAATCTGCTTCAGGTCCAAATGTTTGCCGGTAGAGTATAGATTCAGAAGCTACCATCTGAGACGATTTCATCCTTCAGAGTATGAGCTAACCCAACACATTCTTCATCACTTTCATCTACTGAAAGTACCCCCTCGTGTCTGATGTAAGGGGTACACACAGAGCCCTGGTTGATTTCCACTTAGGTCATATCCGCTTCAGAAGTAAACTTCTACCTTCCCTCCTGCCACCACGTTTCCTGAGATTTGGAAATTTGACATGGATATGTTTCAAAAGTTCCACAAAGATTCTGAATGGCTGTTCGGAATAGCCCAATTCTTATGAATTGGTGTGAACCTCAAGTGGTCTGTCATACCACTGCCATTTTAAATGCCCATGGCCACAGTAATAGGAATTCCTAGGTTGGTCTGCTTAGACTTCTTGATTCTCAAGATTGCTTTGCTTAAGCCTTGAGGTCCACATCTCTATAGAGCATTTTGCAGGGTTTCAAGAGAGCATGCTTCGGCGTACAACAGCTTGGCTAGACAACTTGCTCCTGTAGCAAAAGCCTAGTTCTTGGGAAGAGAGTGCTGTTGCTGAAAACTGGGTGGTCTGGAAAGAAAGTCTTTGCTGACCTTTTGAGTCTACCTTCATTGCCTGTGCTACATGACCCTTTAGACCACGTATTTACCCATCTTCACACTTTCCCTTTGTATCCCTCACTTGTCTGAAAGTACTATAAGAGCAAAAACCTTACCTGGTCTAGCTTTGTAACCATTCTAGTGTCAACTGGTCAGGGTCAGGGTCAGGTAACAAAAGGAATTCACTATTCAAAGATGAGGGTTTGAACTATGGCAAATGTATATTTGTTTGAAGCAAGTTACTCAGTGTAGGTCATACTATAGGGGAGGAGAATTAAACTCTACCTCTTGGAGGGAGGAGTGTCAACGAATTTGTGAATATGCATTTGAAAACATCTACAGTGATTAATAAATATCTGATCATTTGATGCTATGCTAATATTCTGTGGATTTTACCTGCAGCAGTTATTACTGTGGTGTTCTGATGTTGATTTTTTTTATATTCCTCATTCCTTCTATTGAATATTTCACATTACTTTACAAATAAGAGTTCTCTCTCCCCCATTTATTTATTGACACAACTAGATTTTGAAACCTTTGGGATTATAATCTAATACTATCATTATTTGGTTGTTGTTTTTTGCCTAAATGATTCCAGTGTGGGAATTCTTTCAAATTGGCATGCTGCCATCTTTTCTCAGATTCTTTGCTTTCTGGCATTATAAAATATCCCAAGGTCATCATGTATTTTCTTTTTTCCAACCCATAATCAGCCACTTCCCTAGGATGTCTTGGTTACTTTTATTGGATAGTCATACTTAGTAACTAAGATCTGGGTACAAGGGGTTCTGGTTGCTAGTAGGGTGTCATGGCTTCTAGAACTTCTCAGCTAATAGAGCAAGGAGATACCATTAGTATACTAAATATGCATACATGTATACTAAAGTATACATCCATATCTATTTATTTATTGTGTGTATTTGCATTTTTATCTGTATATGTGTATATCAGTCTCTCCTTATTTTTCTGAGTATTTTAGTAATTCCAGTACTTTTAGGTTTTCATTTAAATTTTAGAACTAACTTGTTGCTACCAAAAAAAAAACAGGGGGGCTCCCTTTTGGTGCAAAGGGTTGAGGGCCCTACTGTTGTGCTTCCACAACCACTGTAGCATGAATTTGATCCCTGGCCAGGAAGGTTACCGACATAGCCCAGTAGAAAACCTCTGCCTCACCCGCTGCTCCCTTCAGCAGTGTATTTCAGTCAGTCTGCATGTTCTGTTCCCCACTCTGTCTCTGGTGAATCCTCTCACACCCCCCAACACCTCTGGCCTGCACCCCAGTTCTTGTATACATAAATAAGTAAATCCTAAAGCAAAACAACAACCTTGCTCTGATTTCCTCTGGGATATATCCCAAACTGAAGAATACTGAGCTCTTCATAATGTTAATTCTTCCAATCTGTGAACTAGTATGTTTCCCTTTTAAGATATCTTTTTATTGGTGTTTTATTGTTTTCAACAAACAGGTCCTGTGCATATGTTGTCAGATTGATACCTACATGATTGACTTTTTGGTACTATTATAAATGATATTGTTTAAATTTCAAAACCCAATTCATTTCTAGTATATTGGAATATAACTGACAAGCTGACCTTGTATCTGCATAAATTTTACTTGAAAACTGGATGTGGGTAAGACTGTCATTACTGAGGTAAATAGTTTATGCTTCGAAATGAGAATGTCTTTCCTGCTAAGCTTTTAGTGCGGAGGTTTGTTTTAATCTAGTTACAAGTTGGACTGAGTTTGATGTTTTCTTACCATTTGGCTCTGATTCTTTCCACTTGGCTTTGCAGCTTCCCTTTGTGCTTCTCTCCAGAAGGGAAGTATTTCTTGCTGTCCTCCATCGTTAATTTTACTCAATGTTTCTTTGGGTGGTGTTGTGGAAAGGGAAGGGCATTGTCTGATGCCTTGACAAGTTTTCATCTTAAACAAGCACTTCAACCCTCGCCTCAGTAGCGTGAATTATACATGCATTCATGTCCTTTCCTCCAGATAGAGTGCCAAGCACAGCACGCCAGCTTGCCCTCTCCCCTCATAAGACTTTTGGGTTTTTTTTTAATTTCCTTTCCTTAACTGCAGTGGGGTTCCACCAGTGCCTCTAGGATAGAGTCGGTTGTCTTCTTTCTGCAGAATAAGTCTTTTGTTTCTTAGCAAGATAGGTCTGGTTGGCATTTCAGAAGTGGCTGCTGTTTCCCTCTCCTAGTTGGCATTATAAGACAGGGATTTTGTATTGTTTTTGTTTTGTTTTCTTTTTCAGATTTTCCATGATCCTCTCTAGTGAAATTTCTGGAAGAAAGCCTGAAAGAGAGTGCAAGTCCTTTTATGTGTGTAGCCCTGAAGAACTTCAGTCTCATGCTAACCCTCACTCAGTGTTTAGAAATGTACTAGCAATTTCTTTCTTTTTAAAAGAGATTTATTTTATTTATTTATGCATACAAGAGCTGAGGTACAGGCCAGAGGTGTGGGGGGTGAGAAGACTCACCAGAGACAGAGTGGGAAACAGGACAGATTGACTGAAATACACTGCTGAGGGGAGCAGCGGGTGAGACAGGAGAAATCTGCTGCACCATGTGGGTTAGCTCCCTGGCTGGGGATCATACTCAAGGCTGGAAAAAGCTTGACAGCACCAAGACTTAACACCTGCACCACTCGGGAAGCCCCTATATTAGCAATATTAAGCCAAATTTTCTTGCTGGTTGACATGGTGTTTGTAGTGACTATCCCAGAAAAGCAAGTATTTGGGCTCTATTTCTCCCTTTAAGAGTCTCTCTTCTAAATTTTGGAATAACTGTTTGCCCTGTGACTTCAGTTCTCTTATGGCTTTAAGAAAATTTGTTATTTTGCAGTTCATCCAACTCTTTTTCCTCTTGTAAGCAAGAGTAGCATTCTTTACAGCTTTCCATTTGGAGCTTAAACCAAAATTAGTCTTGTTTGTTTTCTAACTTAAATATACTAGTCGATGAAAGCACCGTTTGGTTCGCATGAGCAGTGCAAACTCTTTTGCTCTAGTGGCTTATAGTAGGCAGGGAATTGGGACCTATTCTCAGAAAGATTTCTCTCCTTGTACCAAAGCATTTCTTGACTTTGGAAGGGTAGTGATGGAGAAGCAAAGTATCTATCATTTATCATGTGACTGTCTTTAACAACAGTGACCATTATCTGGGGGCTCAAAATGGACAGATAGAAGATTTCATTGTCTCCAAAGACTGGCACTCTGTTCATGGTAAGTTATAAAGTTTTGCATCTTTTCCTGCCCTATTTCTCTTTGGATTATGAATGACACTTTTAGAGGCATGGAGATAAATTCCCATAGCAAAAAATTTAAAGCATAGAGCCAGCTACAACTTGAGTTTGCCAAATAATGGGGGTTTGAAGTAGGAGGACCGAACCCTTCTCTCAGAGACCAGTGAAGTAGTCCTGAGACCCATATGGATGGAGAAGCAACTGGGGCAACCATCTCACCAACCTTGTTTTGAAGGGGGTCAATTGTGCCTGAATCTGTTTTGGTAGGTGTGTGGTGACTTCATCTCTGCGTCTGCCTGGTGCAGTGCTTCTGATGTTTGAATCAACACAGGCTAAAATGTATAGGACACCCAAGGCAAATGGAGAATACAAAAGCATGTGGTTCTCTAACTCAGGAGAAAATGGGTGCCACCATGTCTAAATACCCCTATGCGTTATAGGTGCAGCCCATGACTTGGGGGCTAAGGTCATCAAACTGTATAACTTGGCATGAAATGAGATTAAAAGGTTTTTGAAGGCATCGATGGTGGAGGAAGCCATGCCACTGTGAGCCTTGCTTTTCAGATCTGTCATCTGAAGAAATATGACCACTATTCTGACATCTTTACGGGAAAAATAACATTCAAATCCTTGGATTTAGGAAAGCACACTAGTTAAAGATGGTCACTGTAGAGCCAGATAAACTCAGGTTCCAGTCTAGGCTCTTCTCCTTATTGGTACCTGACCTTGTATCAATCAGTCGTATTCTTGGGCCCTCAGTCCAGTCACCTAAATGGAAGGCATGACAGCTCTTTCGGAATTGCTTTTCAGGGGCTTCCCTGGTGGCCCAGGGGTTAAAGTCTCAGTGCTATCAAGCTATCACCAGCTACTATGGCATGAGTTCAATACCCCTCCCCCCACCATCCCTGGCCAGGGAGCTAACCCATATGGCGGGGCAGCTACCCTCAGCAGTGTATTTTAGTCAGTCTGCCTGTTTGGCTCCTGCCTCTGTCTCTAGTGAATGGTCTCACCGTGCTTCCCCACCCTCCACACCCCTACACCTCAGTTCTTGTATGCATAAGTAAAAATAAATCTTTAAAAAAAAGAATTGCTTTTCAGAATTAGGAACTAGAAATATTTTTAAAATGGAGCAGTGCTGATTTGTATCACTTCTAGACCACAGTGTAGAAAAATGAACACAACACCTCCATGTACTGCTGTAGTGTTGTCATGATTAGCCTGAATCTCTGGCAAACTAGGGAGGGAGGAGAGTGCTTTACACCCCCAATCCTCATGAAACTTTGTTGTGTTGAGTCACTGATGTTTTGAGGTAGCTGCCCTACCGTGAGCTTAGCTTAGCCTGACTAATGCTCACCTGTTCCTCAGATTTAAGCCACGAGATCCTAGGAGTGCTAAAATCTACATTATATGCCATAAAGCTATACTGGGGGGCAGGGAACAGATAGTGAGCATTAGGATAATAAGACAGAACTACTCGATTATTATATTGGAACCCTTATAGATAATGATGAAAGTTAATACATCAGGAAATAGCAGTTGCAAGTCATACATCTTATAAGGAACTTGCGTCCCAGAGAAACAGAGAACTCTTACAACTCAGCAATAGAAAACCAACTACCCCAATTTAAAAATGATTAAAAGATTTGAATACAGTAGTTCCCCCCACCCCTTAGCCACAGTTTCCCTTTTTGCAGTTTCAGTTACTTGTGGAAATCTGTGGCCCAAAACTATTATGTACAATTCTACAAGATAGTTTGAGAAAGTGAGAGAACAAGCATGCATTTACCTTTTATTGCAATAAATTATTCTAATATTAGTTTTTGTTGTTAATTTCTTACTGTGCCTAATTTATAAATTAAACTTTATTATAGGTATATATGTACAGGGGAAAACAGTGTATATGGGATTCAGTACTCCTTTGATTTCAAGCATACACTGGGGATCTTATAATGAATCCCCAACACATGAAGGGGGACAACTATACACATTTCTCCACAGAAGATATACAAATGGCCAGTCGAGACATAAGATGTTTTTTAGATTTATTTATTTATTTATGCATACAATATCTGGGGTACAGGTCAGAGTCATGGGAGGTGAGAACATTCACCAGAGACGGAGCGGGGAGCAGAACAGGCAGATCCTGCTGAGGGGAGCAGTGGGTGAGGCAGGAGAGGTCAACTGCACATTTGGATCCCGTCCCTGGCCCTGGCCCTGGCCCTGGCCCTGGCCCTGGCCCTGGCCCTGGCTGGGGATGGAACATGGGCTGCTGTGCCATGGATGCTTCACAGTGCAACACTCAACCCACTGCACCACCAGAGAGGCCCGGAAAAGATGTTCAGCATTATTAGCCATCAGGGAAACATAAAACTACAATGGAATTCCACTCAATACCCACTAAGATGGCTATAATAAAAGTACAATGACAAGTGTCAGTAAGGATATGGAGAAATTGGAACACTTGTACTCTGCTAATGAGATAGTCAAATATCACAGTGCTTTGGAAAACACGTTAGCTATTCCTCAAAAAGTTAATCATAGAGTTACCACCTGACCCAGCAATTCCAGTCTGAGGTAAAGAGCCCAGAAAACTGAAAACATATTTACACTTAGATGCATGTACATGAATGCTCAGTGCTGATACATACTAATGTATGCTACATCATGATTGAACCTGGAAAATATTACATGGCATGAAAGAAGTCAGACAAACAAGGCCATATATTATACAATCCCATTTATGTAAAATGTCTCGAATAGGCAAATCCAGAGAGGCAAAAAGTAGATCAGTGTTTGCCAGGGGTTAGGAGGAAAAAATGAGAACACCAATAGATGCTAATGGGTATGGGCTTTCATTTAAGCATAATAATGCCGTGTACCTAGATCATGGTAATTTCAGCACTGTTAAAATACTAAAACCCACTGAATTGTATACTTTAAAAGGGTGTATTTTGTGGTATGTAAATTACATTCAATGAGCTATTTAAAAAAACAAATAGCATATTATTTGGAAACGTGAAGGTCAGTAGCAGAAGAAACCAAAATGTCTATGGCGGTTGTCCCTGGAGAGTGGGAATGTGGAATGACAAGGCAGACTGTAGTTTTTAACAGACTACATTTTGTTTATGTATCCACACTTGGTAAAAATTTAAATGAATTAAAAGTGAAGGATCTGTGTGCGCGCACACATATTGTGAGGACAAATCAAATGAGATTCGGATACATTGCATCTGAGGTGGGGGCCAGGGCTCTGCATTTTCAATAAGATATCAAGGTGATTTTGATGCCAGTGGTTCGCCAGTAGCTAGCAAACTTTGGGGAACTCTACTAAGCCCAATGTTAAAATCGTTTAGCAATCAATTGTGGTATAATCCTTCCCTTGCTGTGTTCCTTTGGGAGTGGCAAGTTTCAGTTGCTAAAGAATAAAATTACATTCTGAAGGCTATGTACTCAGTCAGGGACAGAACTGAGCCAAGAATTGAGGCCTTTTGACTCGATAATTAATGTACTGATTTTGTAAGCTTCTATTATGAGTTATAGTTCCCGAAATGAGTAAGATAAATTCTTTGAAAATGGCAAGTCTGGAGGGGGGTAACTATGATGTCTGGAAAAATATATTAAGATTTTACGAACCACGCTTCCCCATTTCGTGTCCGTGTTAACAAACCTGTAAGGTGAGAGGAGGGACCTTCTCCAACCTTCAGGAGGGAAACTAGTGGGGATTTAACTCAGCAGGGACTCCAGGGAAATCAAAGGAACTTTTGTTACCTTTGACAACTCCAGTTCACAAATAGCCTCGGGAACCTTGGGAGAGTCACTTGCCCACCTGACGTGGCATTTGCCCACTTAGCTTCAAGAGACTTATTCGGGGCACAAGTGAGACCTTCCTCAAACATCTGCCAGGGTGCTGATCTTGCAGGGGAGAGGGTAGGGCTGTCCAGCAGAGCTCACACACTCAGAACCTCACCTGATCTTCTCCATGGCCCTTGAAGGCAAGATTTAGCCCCATTTCACAGGCGATAAGACTCTCCCTTAGTCGATCTGTAGCGACTGCCGGGTTGATTACACCAGCTTCGAATCCCACCGGTAATGTGAGTATTATTTATCCTTTCACATCATAACAACAGGAATTTTAAGTGTCTCTGCGGTCTTCACAGACTCACTGAACAGTTATTTTGATAACTTGATAGGTATGTTCCTATAGTTTAATCTTTCATTATTTACCTTATGACAAAAGCAGTTTTATTTTTTAAGAAAGAAAGTACAGATGAAAGAAAGAAAGAATAATAATAATCTCCTTTACTGCCACCACATAAGGAAAACCATTCTTTCTCTTCTGGTCTACGCATTGCTTAGTTTTCCCTGTGCATGGATGTATTATGTCATTAACTACATGTAGATATATATTTTTTGGTCAAAAACGGGCTGATGCTGTATATGCGGTTCTGAAAACTGGTTTTTCTTTATTGTTATTTTACAATATACCATGAACATCTCTTCCATGCACATGGGTGAAAAATCCCCTACTGATAGACAAAGCACTGTAGTTGGATCAAAAGGCTGCTGGTAACAAGAGTGACACCTAACGCAAGTATCAGCATGAGGTTAAAGCACATAGCCTGGCAAATGCCTGCCAGGGAAAGCAGGGTCAGCAATATTCTCATTAGAGAAACCGGATTTGAAGGTCAAAGGCATTAAACATACGGAACATCTTCTAAGTCCTTCTGGCCCCTGCCTCCGCCCCGCACCCCCCTGACTCCCCGTTGGCCCCTTGGGGCGAAAGGATCCTGTACATCTCTTTGCATCCAATGGAAACCACCCATTTTCTGTTTTTTCCTCAGCTCTTCCTGAGCCCGGGACACATCTCCACCTTCTCTCATCACCTCCTCACTGCCCGCATGCCTCTCCTGTAAGTTCTCCTGACAGTCTTTGGGGGAGTCCTCTGTCCCCCGGTCCGTTTTTCTCTTGGCTTTCCGGGGCACATAATCCTCGGCTGGGCGCTTCTCAGCAGCCCGCAGCACACTCTCGGGCTGGCCCTGGGACTCGGGCTCGCCCTCACCGCGTGGATTGCCCTCATCCTCCGCCTTGCCCTGCTGCTTCTGCTTTCCCTCATCTTCGGCTTGTCCCCCACCGTCTGCCTGCCCCTCACCCTGGCGCTTTCTGTGCTCTGGGTTCCTCTTTATGTGCGGCATTTCGTCCTCCTCTGACTTGTCTCCGTCTTCAGGCTCTACTTCATCCTCTGGCTTTCCCCCGCTTTCCAGCTTTCCTTCATTTTCTGGCTTTCCTTCATTTTCTTTGTAGACCTTTTCCATCTTGAGACTTTCTCTCTTTTGCCTGTCTTGGGAAACAAAGAGGAGACAAAAGAAACCGAGGATGGAGATGGTGGAATTTAGTACTTGCCTTTACGACTTAGGCTGCGGGGGTGCGATCGTCACCCCATGCCCACTTCCAGGTGCAGTGTCACCCATATGTATTTCCTTTTCTTCCAAGTCATACAGGTCTGTATGAACCAACCTTGCAGAGACTTCCACAAGTCCTTGTCCCTACACTGAAATGGGGTGTGCCGAGGAGGGCGTAAGAGCACATTTGTCCCTTACTGTGGCCACCGCCACGTCCATAAAAATCTTAACTTACTACCAACTTACGCTGGCCTGTTGGATCCTGTCTTCCTTTCCCCCTTGTCGGCAGTTGTAAGACTTAGAGAACCACAGACCCAACAGAGCAATGGCCACTTTTCAGAGCTATTCTAATAACCTCAAGAGGCTTCACAGAGGCCACGCCTCTCTTTTCTCACTCCTTGTTCTCCCCCTTAGTCGGACCACCCATGTTCCTTCAGGGTCCCAACAGAGGCCATGTAACCTGACTGCAACAGGGAGGCAGGAAGGGGGCAGGAGTGACCACCACAACTTCACTCAGGCTTAAGTCACTTCTGCCCCCAGGGGTCCCGGGGCATTGCCCTCTCCCACTGACCTGCGCTGATCCTGCAGGTCTGTGCTTGTCTTGTCTGGGTTGGTTCCTACAACCACAGACCCGAAGACCTGTGAAGAGACCAGAGACGGAAGGTGAATGAGGACTGAGATGTGCATGACCCGCCACTGGGACTCTGCTTCTTTTCTCACTCCAGTTGTCAAGATTTCCCCAATTCTTGCCCAACCCTTTGCCCTTGCCCCTGGATACAGCTTTACAGCCCTCCAACCCCAAGGCCTCCATTTTTCTATGACTGGGCAAAGATTGTTTCCAGTGCTTCTGTGTTTGTGACTCCTCCTCCCAAATTTATAGCTCACTTTTTCTGGCACTGAAATGACTGAAGTTCAGGACAGCAATATTCAGGAGGCAGATCCTGCTGTCAGGTCTCCCCCACCCAAGCCCCCCACCCCAGGGCACCCAGAGAGCACAAAAACCCATCACTTCTCCCAAAATGGTGATGGTAGAGTCGGGGGCAAGGCAGAAATGTCCAGAGCAGTCCTGCCACCCTGTGCCTCTCCACATACACTACATTTTCCTGCAATGCAAGAAAGAAATTGTTTCCAAACTCAGTACAACGTCTGGTCCACGTTACCTCCTCTGAACCCTTCCTAGTCCAGAAGTCACTCTGCAATGGGAAGCTGGTGGCCAGACTGAACCTCTGTCCCGCTGCTCTGCAGCACC
>JAGFMF010012071.1:76441-89101 GCA_019455555.1 Galemys pyrenaicus | reverse complement strand
CCTTCCTAGTCCAGAAGTCACTCTGCAATGGGAAGCTGGTGGCCAGACTGAACCTCTGTCCCGCTGCTCTGCAGCACCTCCTCCCTCCCCCCGCCCCCCGCCCCCGCAGCCCACCGTTTCCGGCTCCAAAATGGACGGAAGGTGGAGAAGAGATACAGAGAACGCAGGCCTGGCCCCTTTACGGGGTCCGCCCTCCCCAACCCGGGCTCTTAGGCTGTGCCCTCCTCCCGCCACCCTGCAGGGATCCAGGGATCAGGCTGTTTCATCGCCGTTCTGGTCTCTGGTCCTTCCCTCCCAGACGTCACCGGATCGCCCACCTCCTAAGAGATTCCAACTGGTACCCATTCTCAACCCCTGGTTGCTCTCAATCTCCGCCCCCGCCTGCCCCCACCCCCTAGCCCTCCATTTCTTGCACCAAACAAATGGGCATCGGGGAAGGGGTAGAGAGAATCCAATCCTGGCCCCGCTCTGGTCTTTGCTCTCTGCCACCCCCACCCCAGAAGTCCGCAGACGGAGGTGGGTTTGTAGCTACCCCCGGGAGATGCCTCCTTCTCACATTTCTTTCATCCATACGCCCGCACTTATCCAGGGAAATAAGAGATGGTACCCAGACCTCTTCCCCAACACTCACACAATTTTCTGCGCCAAAATGAATGGGAGTGGGAGGGGGGGTGGTGTCTGGAAAGCAGATCCGAGCCTCTGGAGCCCGGGTGGTTACCACCTCCGCCCCAGGGGTTCTCTCCGCTCCCCGCCCGCAGCGAGTACCGACCTGCAGGGCTCTAGGGCAGTTGTCCCCTCTGTGCCTCAGAGTGAAATCTGTCTTCCTCCACGGGAATAGGGAGCTGGTACCTGGCGGAGAGGGACTTCTGCACACGTCGGCTCCTGATCACGTGAGGGAAACGTCACCAGTGGGCTTGGGTCCCTCGTTCCCCTCCCACCAGCAGAAAGTGCGTCAGGAGCCAGCCCACTTCTTCCCTCACTAGCCCCCTCCCGCCTCACGCTCCTTTCTGTCCCCTCCCCTCAGCATTTGAGGCCCTGTCACCCATTTTGGTCTTTACTAATCCCAGAGGTCAAATATGGCCTTTTCTCCCTGTGGTATGTGTTTGTTCTTCTGTCTTTTGAGGGTGTATGTAGTGGGGGTGGGGGCGTGTTGCATCTTCCTCTGGGGCTACTGGTCCCTGAAGATTTATTTTTCTCTCTCCTTTGATCTCAAAGCACCTCCACTCTCAATCTACTTGTCAGTCACTAAATGCCTCCTGCTCTCCAAACGTTCACGTAGCAGGCACAGGATGGATTCTCCCGTAGGGAAGCAGGAAGTAGAAATAGGGATTGAATTTTCTTGTACTATTTTCTTTCAGTCTCATTTACTCCTCTTAACATAGGTTATTCTTATAAGCAAAAATTTAAAGCTATTTTCTTTAATTTAGGTGAAAGAAAATAAGTGCTTAAGATTGAGGGAAAAGCCAACAAGATTCCAAAATGTTGAAAGCAAGTTAAGTTCATTACATCAATTTTTACTATAGGGAAAATGAGACTGGCTACATAAAAAGTAAATTTTTAAAAATTTTTATAAATATCTGAATCTGTCATGTTCTATTAAAAATACATGTATTTGATGTTCCAAACAGTTCCTGAGTGCTAAGTAGACTTTCTGGAATCTGCTAGATGATACCATATTAATCTTGAAAATATGGCCCATGGTTATTTTGGTTCAGAGGTTGAGCTGTGGGCAAAGGGAGCAGAGGGTCTGAGGGATTCAGACGTGGTCTGATCTCCCCTGCCCTGCCAAGAGGACCGGAGCTGTAGTCTCCCTGCCCCTTTTCACCTTCCGGAGTCTCTCTTGCCTTGCATTCAGGCACCTGACTGTTGCTCGCTCCAAAAATATACATGGAAAGGTCACTGAGCTGGTTACCTGAGTAAATGTCTTTGGCTCCTTTCTTCCCTCCTCCAAATTTCTGCAGAGGTAACTCAACCCAAGTAGAGACAGGAATGCTAATAAGACAACTGGAAATGAGAACAGATCTCTAGATCTCTGCAGGGGCAGGTTTGCATAACACAGTGGTCGTTGGGAGAGACCCTCCAGACCTACCTGTTCTTTGTCCTTATTCACAATGCCTAGGTAGAAGCTTCCTGAGACCCTCCCTGCTGCCTCCCACCTGACTTAGGAGGTGCACCTTGCTGGGTCTCTCATCTCCAGTAACCTCACCTCCAAGGTGCCTAGCAGGAGCCTAGTGTTGGTGTAAATACATTGGGCCGAGCAAAAATGAAGTGAGTTTATTTAAGATCCAAGATTGAGGACTCAAGCCTGGGAACAGCTTCCAGATAACTCTGGGAAAGATGAGAATTTTACATTGTAGGCAAGGAAAACATTTTCAAGCATCCAGGCAAGTGTCTGGTTAGTATATCTACTTGATGTTGTTTATGCACTCAGGGAAACAAAGAAGATTGTTAAAATTTACCCTATCTATTTAGAGTCTTATCTTCTGGGAACTGGGAACTTTATTTGCCAGGAGACAAGTCTTTGCTGTCGCTGACGCAGCTTCTTTCAAGAGCCAGTCCAGCCGTATCTTGTCTCTTTGACTTGCACCCCCTTACTTGACCAGGGAGAAGGATACCCTTTTCATTGGTGATTTTAGTTTACACTAGCCATGCCACAGAGTTGTAGTCTGTCGGTCCATACCCATCTTGGTGCCCTCTCAGTCAAATTCAGACCAGTGTCTAAGGAACTCTTGACGTGTGATCAGACTGACTGACCTCTGCTGAGGAAGTCTGTGACCCACCTTAAGTGGTGTGCAAGGCTGCCTATGCTTAGAAGATGGAGCATGCACCCTTATGGTGAGCTCTGTACCCTAGAAACTTGAGAAGTCCTAATACATCACAAGGTTGGCTTCACAAGATAGAGAAAAGATAGAAGGAGACGAAGCTTCTTGAGAATGAGACAAAAAAGCAGCTGAGCCTTTTTGAAAGGAGAAAACAGGGGCCTCCCTTGGGGCACAGGGGTTTATACCGCAGCACTGTGAAGCTATCCACACCCACTGCAGTTTGATTTCCATTGATGCAGGCCAGGGAGCTGACCCACATGGTGCAAAAGACCTCTCCTGCCTCGCCTGCTGCTCCCCTCAGCCGTGTATTTCAGTAGAACTATCTGCTATGCTCCCCACTGTGATTGTGTTGAATCCTCTCATTCCCCACCCCCCATGCCTCTGGCCTGCACCCCAGCTCTTGCATACATAAATAAATAAATCTTTTAAAAATATATACAAAATAAAAGGAGAAAACATAGTCAAGCATTCATAACTAGAGAAACCTTTGAATTCCCTGGAGTTATGTTCAAAATTACATGGATATGTGTGTATGGTGGAGGGGTGACAGAGTATGTACATTTTTACTGGGTGTGCACTTTGGCCCAAGATAGGCTCCATTGCTCTCGGGTGTTCCAAGGCATATGCAATATACTAAAAGGAAAGACCGGTAGCTCGTCCCAAAACTCCCCCCTGCCTCTATGCAGGTGTCTCTCTTCATAAACCTGTTCCTTCCAGGGGCAAGTTTTCTGCCAACTTGTGTCTGTGCAAGTGTCCTTTACTTTCTTTCCTCTTTTATGTAATAAACCTGCCTTTTTAGATAAAAATAAAAATAAAAAAGGGAAAGACCAATAGGCTTAGAGAATATACTTTTAATTAGATCTGATTTTCAAATAGGACTACATTTTTAAGGAAACTAACAAAATTAACCATTTCTAAACATACAACTCACTGGCAAATAGCACATTCATAATATTGTGAAACCTTCACCTCTTCGAGTTCTAAAACCGTTTTCATTAACTCCAAAGGAGACCCCATACTCATTAAGTAGTCACTCTCAATTCACCCCTTTCTCCAGTCTCTAGCAATGACTGATCTGCTTAGTGTCCCTAAGGAATTTCTTATTTTATGTGCTTCATATAAACAGAATCATACAATATATGACCTTTTGTGTCTGGTTTCTTTCCTTAGCACTACATTTTGAGGGTAGTGGCTCACAGAGGTGAGCAAAAATCAGATGGGTTCATTAAAGAATCAAGACCAAAGAAAGACTCAAGCCTGTAAACAGCCTCCAGGTCGCTCTGGGAAAGCTCTCTGAATTTGCGAACCCCACAATGAGAATGTTATACAGCCTGCAAAAAATATTTTACGTTTTCAAGGATTTTTACAGAGAAAGTCCAGGGAGGTGTCTGGTTAGTGTATCTATTTGATGTTGTCTATGCGTGGAGGCAAACAAGGAGGGTTGTTAAAATTTAACCTATTTAGAGCCTTATCTTCTGGGAACTGGGAGTTTTAGCAATGCCATTAATCTTGAAGTCTGTCTTTCTTTGAAGTTGCTGATTTGTTCAGAGACAATTTTGTTTTATTGTTGACACAGCTTCTTAACAAAGGCAGTCCACCTGTGCCTCTGCAATTTGGCTTGTGCTCCTTAGTTGAGACAAGGGAGAGGGGTACCCTTTTAATTGTTAATTTTAGTCTACAAGTAACATGTACTATACAGTATTTCATTCCTTTTTATAGCTGAGTAATGATTCACTGTGTGCTTGTATGATATTTTTGTTTATTCATTTAGATGCTGGTAGATCTATGGGTTGCTCCCAATTTGTATTCCTTTTATACCTTTTCCCTGCCTGATTACACTAGTTTGGACTTCCAAAACTATAATGAATAGTATTTGTAAAAGTGGACATCCTCCTCCTTCACATGATCTCAAAGGAAAAGTTTTCAGTTTCTCACCATTCAGTATAATGTTCATTGTGGTTTTTCATATATGACCTTCATTAACTTGCAGTATATTAAAGAACCCATTTTGGGGAGATTTTTTTATCATTAATGGATGTTGAATCTTGTCAAAATCTTTCTCTGTGTGTATTCAGATGATTGTATGATTTTTATCTTTTGTTGATGTGAATGACATTGATTGATCTTAGAATGCTGATTAATTTTTGCATTTCTGGAATAAATCCCACTTGGTCATGATTTATATTCCTATAAATGTATTATTGAATTCTGTTTGCTAAGATTTCTGTGTCTATGTTCATCAGGAATGTTGCTCTATAGTTTTCTTTTTTATGATCGGTCTGCTTTTAATATCAGAAAATGTTGGCCTCGTAAAATGCGTTTGGAAGCATTCCCACTTCTTCAATTGTTTGGGAGAATTTGAAAAGGATAGGTAAAGTATCTGTGTCTGAAGGTTTGCTGTAACTCACTGGTGAAGCCATCTAGTCTTGGGTTTTTTTGTTTTGTTTTGACTACTGTTTCAACTTCCTTGTTTGTAATTGGTCTGTTTAAGTCTTCTATTTTTTTTCCTGATTCGATCTCCAAAGGTTCTGTGCTTTTAAAATTTGTTCATGTACATATAGTTTATTGGCATAAAGATGTTCACAGTAGGGCCCGACCTGGTGGCGCAGTGGGTTAAGCAGCGCACTGTGAAGCAAATGGCAGCCACTGCAGCACGAGTTCGATCCCTGCTGCTGGCCAGGGAGGGGACCCACATGGCGCAGCAGACCTCTCCTGCCTTGCCCGCTGCTCCCCTCAGCAGTGTGTTTCTGTCAATCTGCCTGTTCTGCATCCTGCTCTGTCTGGTGCATCCTCTCACCGCCCTGGACTCTGGCCTGTACCCCAGTGCTTGTATGCATAAATAAATAAATCTTTAAAAAAAAAAGATGTTCACAGTAGTCTCTATTGTCTCTTATGCTCCCTGTATTTCTGATTTGGCTGTTGTAACTCCTTTTTTGTTTTTGATCTTATTTATTAGGGTTTTCTTTTTTTCTTAGCTTAGCTAGAGGTTTGTCCATTTTGTTTATTTGTTCAAAGAACTAGCTTTTGGTTTTATTGATCATTTGCACTTTATAAATTTTTCTGTATTGTTTATTTCTGCTCTAATTTTTACTCTTTCCTTCTTACTTCTGGCTTTTGGTTTCATTTGTTCTCCTTCTAGTTAGATAAAGTGTAAGGTTAGATTGTTGATTGAAGATCTATCTTGTTTTTTGCTATAGGCCCACTATATACTTTCCTCTTAGCAATGCTAAGAGAAACTTTGCTGCACCCCAAAGTTTCTGTTAGCTCATGTCGACATTTTTTTTCCAGGTTTTCATTATTTCTTCTTTGATGTCTTCATTAAGCCAATAATAACTCAGTAGTTTGTCATTTAGTGTCTACATATTTGAGGTTTTACCTGTTGCTTTTCATGATTGGTTTCTATTTTGAGACCATTGTGATAAAAGAAAATACTTGATAAAATTTCAGTCTTTATGAATCTATTGACAGTTGTTTGTAAGCCAACTTGTGATCTATCTTGGAGATGTTTCATGTGTACTCAGCTTTATGGGGGGTTCATTGTCTTAAAATTGTCTATTATGCCTATTAAAATATGTCTATTATGTCATATTATGTCTAATATGTCTATTATTTCTCATTTGATTTTCCTTTCTGATTTTCTTTCTGGATATCTGATCATTGGTATATGTAGGGTGTTGAAGGTCTTTATTAGTTTGTGTTTCTGTCAATGTCTGTCTTCAAGTTTGTTAGTGATTAATATTTTGATTTATAGGTCCCTCATTGGATGCATTGGTGTGTTTTGTTTTTTTAAAAAGATTTATTGATTTATGCATACAAGCACTGGGGTACAGGCCAGAGGTACGGGGCGGTGAGAGAATCCACCAGACAGAGCAGGAAGCAGAACAGGCAGATGGACTGAAACACACTGCTGAGGGGAGCAGTGGGCCAGGCAGGAGAGGTCTGCCTGTGCCATGTGGGTCACCTCCCCAGCTGGTGGCAGGGATCGAACTTGTGCTACAGTGGCTACCGTTCGCTTCATAGTACGTTGCTTAACCTACTGCACCACCAGGGAGGGCCCACATTGGTGTGTTTTATGTCCTTCTGATGTATTAATTCCTTAATCATTGTCTATCCCTATCTCTTACCATTTTTTAGCTATAAATATATTTCATTTGATAATCAGTATGATTTTTCCTGCCTTTTTTAGAGACCACTTACTTTTAGAACTGTTTTCCAATCTTTTGAGTACATGTTTATCTTTGGATCGCAGATCAGTGCCCTCGAGATATCAAAAAGTTATCTGTATTCTATGTAAAAGACAAGCTGATGTCACTCATATGTGGAATATACAAAAACAAAACAAAGGTTGAAATAAAGGCAAACCAATAATAAAACCTAGAAATCTGACTGTAGAAATGAGGTTACGTGAGGGTTCTGTTTTCTGATGCACTCTGTTCCTTTCGACTGGTGAGTTCAGACCCTTTACATTTAGGGTGATTACTGATATATGAGCTTTTGCCTTTGGTTTTTTGGTTCTGTCGATTTATGTCCTCATTCAATGTTTTGTCGACTTCCTTCTCTTTGATTTAGATAAAATAGCTCCTTACAGCATTTCTTATAGGAAAGAAGGCATGGGAAGGATGGGGCTACTCCATCTAGTCTAGAAATGTCAATATGCAGGTAACATTTTTGCTTTTCAATGAAGTCAAATCCAGTTTAGTTTTGGATGTGGGCCTCCAGGTTTTCAGCTGGTTGACTCTCAGGCAAAACACTAAATCTGTCCTTATTTATTGTTACAGAGCGAAGTCTTGGGATTTCTACCAATTTGTCTGTATCCATCTCTAAGAATAAGAAGTGTCTTTTGAAGAGAAAAAAGTGACATTTCTATGAAATCCAATATGTTAATTTATTTTCTGTTGAGTTCTAATTTAATTTTTTCCAACTCAAAGTGACTAATAATTTCTTTTTTTTCTAGAAATTTCATATTTTACCTCCTCTATTTATGTCTATGACGCAGTTGACTCAACTTAAGTATAGGACGTAAGAAAAGTTCTTATACTTCTGGCGATCATCACCATTTTCATATTGTGAAAGGATTAATTGGAACCATTTGTTCCAACAATATTAGTTGAAAAATGACTATTATCTCACTGAATTGTCTTGAAATTGTCAAAAAGCACATATATGTTAGTCTGTTTCTTGACTGTTCTGTTCTATTGATCAATTCGTCAATGCTTATACTGATACCAAACTGTGTTGATTATTATACCTTTATATAAGTCTTAAAATACTGAAAGTCCTTCAAAATGTCCTTCTTTTCAAAGTTGTTTTGGCTATTATTAGACCTTTTGGTTTTTTGTATAAATTCTACATTCAAATTATCAATCTTTATTAGAAAGTTGCTGGGATTTAGTTTATGTCATCAACAATTTGTAGTCTTCAGTATGCAGGTCTTTTGTCATATTTATTCCAAAGCATTTTGTATTTCTGATGCCATTGTAAGTGATGCTGTTCAAATTTTTAATCTGGCTGCTCATTGCTTGTAGAGGGCTAAGGTGCACAGAGGAGAAGCAAAATTGCTGTCATGCTGCTGCAAACCAAGGAATGCCTGGGTCTACATGGAGCTGGAAGGTTCTTGTGTAGAGACTTCAAAGAGAACATAGTCCTGTTGACACCTTGATTTGGACTTCTGACCTATGTATGAGAGAATAAATCTCTGATTTTGCTAAACCACCTAGTTTATGGTTATTTGTTAATAACAGTCTCAGAGAAATAATATATCTCTAATGTATATAAGTACAACTAAATTTGTATATTGATCTTGTATCCTACAACGTTCCTAAACTCACATATTAGCTCTATTCAGTTTGTATATCACATAGTTCTTTCAGTTAGGGAGGTAAACCTAGTCCCTGTTACTCCATTTTTTTTTGAAGCATAAATGTGGCTTTATGTTTCAAATGAGTTAATCATGAAGCCTTCACTTCTAAATAGAGTCCATTTGCTGTGTTATCTGGACTTTGTGGAAGGGTTCAGTATCTCTGTAGTCTGCTTGCTCTGCCTGACTAAAAAGTTCAAACTGTATTGCGTTCTATGGTCACAAGGTGGCCCTTAGGTTTATTTTCTGCATTTCTCTTCAGTGGACTTGAATTTTATAAGGAAAAATGTATTTTTTTCAAAAGCTATTTTATCTGCATTATTTAAATTTCACTAGAAATATGTAAGGATTCAAAAATTTATACCTGGTTTATCATTTGCTGAATTTCACTAAAAACATGTTTACCTTCTTCAATTTTCCTTCAACAGATACTTAGTAGAAGTACATGATGTACATGTGCTAAAAGTCAATGATCCAATTCATATCTGCCTTTCAAATCTTTCTTGAATATTATTTGAGAACAAGGGTGCACTCCCTCATCTATCTGCTCTTTACTGGATTTTTTAGGTATTTATGGGAAGAACTTTCTTTTTTTTTTCTTTTTCCTCAATATGGGAAGAATTTTCTATCCCTTTTGTGGAGACAATTGTCACTGTGAGGGAGAAAATGAAGCTTATCACATAACATAGAGAAATGATATAAACAGGCAAATGTAGCCAAAGCTTTAGATATGGCTGTTCCCTTCAAGGGAACCTCATGCCTTGTTCCCTTACTCCTATCAAACCTTCTGCTGCATGTCTGTTGCTTGAGAATTTGTGTGTTGCCTCTGCACTCACAAAATCCTCCTTCAGATACCCCTTCAGATCCAAATAATCTGTTAAGAACTAAAGGAAGCTGTTAAGAACTAAAGGAAGCTGGAACTAAAGGAAGAACTAGAGGATGCTCTCCAGAGATAGGAAACCTAAACCCCCCCTCAGAGGTTTGCAGGGAAACGTGGATCTGCCTAGAATACATAGAGGAGAAGTACATTTTTATGGACATGTGTGTGTCTAACCTTCTATCAAGATACTCCATGGGTTCACATGAGAACTTCAGTTTCTCTTCACGAAGGAATTGTTGAATGTCTTTAGACTAATGAAGGCAGAACTGCTTGTTTTCCCTAGAAGCTGCTGCTAACATTGGCAAGGGCAAAAAAACCCTCTGTTTGCTAGTTTTTCTGCCCTTTCAACTCTGGCCTTTCTTGTAATAAATTGTTGCCTTGTAGGAGTGTGTATTGTGTCTCAAGTACCTGGAGGATGGTGGTCTTTGGGATGCTTAGGCATCTGATTCAAGATGTCTGAGGTTTGCCTCTCACATAACATTTCACCTGCCCATCCACTTTTCATAGGTGCAATTGGTTGCGTAAGTGCTATTAAGATGTTATATTCTAGAGCAGGGGTTGACAAACTTTTTCTGTTAGGGCCAGATAGTAAATATGTAGGATTTCCAAGAGAATCACACTATTCTTTCACAACTCAACAACCTCCGTAGTGCAAAACCAATCACATACAATTTCATTCCAAGAAAACTTCATTTATAGACACCATGTAATGTTAACTTCCATGTAAATTGTGTAATTTCATGTAAACTTTAAAGGTCAGAAAACCTTGATTTTTCAACCATTAAAAAATATAAAAAATTTATTACCTACCTGTTCTAGAATTTAAAGACAAAAGAATAAAAGACTATCTTCATACCTAATACACATTGCACCTAATTAGTACATTCCAAGGCAACTTTACTTCCTCAGATCTATCAGGATGCTTAAACTTGAGTCTCGGAGAGACTGCTCATAAACTAGATGTCATCTGGGTATCCACTGAATTCACTAACATTGTCTCCTGGTATCCAACTCAATAGTCAATAATTTTTGACATTAAGGTTCAAGGAGTGGTATGATTGCCTCAGACTGAAAATTAAGTGTTCCCTCATACATCTTGTATAATCTAATGAACGATGAGGTTTCTTGGAAAAGAATTAAACCTAAGCAGAAAACCAGACAAGGTCTTCTGATGAAGGTAATCAGGGAAGAGAGATTTAGTCATACTTTTAAAGAACAGAATGACTTTTCAATATATAGAGAGTTCTAGAGCAATCAGTGGGACTTTTTCACCTCATTAGTATTTGAAGATGGGTACAGGAAACAGCAGCAAAGGAACAAAGCTACTGACCTAAGTTTACTGGGCTTCATTGTGAGTATAGACCTGGAATTTTCTCAAATATCTGAGAGGATTATCTAAAAGACTGGTACGTGGACATTTCAGTGGGAACACGAGCAGGGAGAATGCTCACAAACTTACTGAAACACCCACAGCAGCCCTGGAGGTAACTGATATCATTATCTTGCTGATAAATACAATTTTTTTAAAGATTTATTTATTTATGCATACAAGTCCTGGGGTACAGGCCAGAGTCCAGTGAGGTGAGAGGACTCACCAGAGACAGTGGGGAGCAGAACAGACAGATCGACTGAAATACACTGCTGAGGGCAGCGGCTGGCGAGGAAGGAGAGGTCTGCTACACCATGTGGGCCCCCTCCCTGGCCAGGGGCAGGAATCGAACTCGTGCTGCAGTGGATGTGGTTTGCTTCATAATTGCACCACCAGGGAGGCCGAATAAATACAACTTTTTTTAAGATTTATTTATGCATACAAGGACTGGGGTACAGGCCAGAGGTGTGGGGGGGAGGGCAGTAAGAGGATTCACCACACAGAGCAGGGAGCAGAACAGGCAGATCAACAGAAGTACACTGCTGAGGGGAGCAGCGGGGGGAGGCAGGAGAGGTCTGCTGCGCCATGTGGGCCCCCTCCCTGGCCAGGGGCAGGAATCGAACTCGTGCTACAGTGGATGTGGTTTGCTTCATAGTGCGTTGCTTAACCCATTGCGCCACCAGGGAGGCCAGATAAATACAATTTTTAAAGAGATTCTGACACACTTGTTTAATAAAGTGCTCACATTGGTTTTAGCAGGTAGTTGAGTTCTTTATTAAGTACTTAACTATGTCAGTTGTGAAAAAGAGAATAAAAATTTATAATTCTATCATAAAGAACACTTACGTTTTTGTAGATGGTTTATATAAAGTAAGATTTTTAATAAAAAACACACAGGATGCTTTTTTAAACTGCTTTATTAACATCACAATATATAATGAGCTCTTTCCATGCAATAGGTAAAACGCCCCTGCTGACAGAAACTTACAGACTGGGTCAAAAACACAACATTCAATTAGAAGCTGGTAGTAAGAGACCCAACAAGAAACAAGTAACATCAAAAGGTTTACAACAAAGGTACATCACAAACATGTAAGTTTAGGAAGCAGGCGTGTCTCCCTATTAGCTTCAGGGAAGACAAGAGGATTCAAGGCATAAGGCAAAACTCATCATGATGGTCATGGTGTGGGGGGTCGGTGCTAACTGCACGCAGACTATGACTGGACTGCTTTTCCCTCAGCTTCTCCATCAGCTGCCTCACCTCCTCTCCAATCCTTTCCACATTCTCCTCTCTCACCCTCGCCTGTGGCTCTCCAAGCCCCTCAATCACTTCCCATCTATACTGCAGGATGGGCTGCCGAACACGGGACCGCCTACGGCTTCCTCTAGGCAAAGAATATTCACCAGCTTCCAAAGGGAGGGCCAAGGGCTCTCCTTTCTTAGTGTCGTGCTTCTTTTCATCCTTTTTCTCATGCTTCTCGGTGGCATTTTCCACGTTGAGGTTTTTTACTACTTGTTCTTCTTTGGATGCCATTGCTCCTAAGGAAAAAAAAAGATCACAGAAGGGACTATTTTCTTGGTGGACTGATCAGCACCGAGGACAGAGGCCCTACTACGCACCTTTCAAGATTCAGTGCCCTGGATTTCAAAGGCTTTTTAAAATTTCATCTTTCCCACCTGAGAGGTTTCCTGCGCCCTCTAGGGGCCCCCAGCCCCAGTCTTCCCCCCTCCC
>JAGFMF010012071.1:51028-76391 GCA_019455555.1 Galemys pyrenaicus | reverse complement strand
CACTTAGCATGGTTGAAATTTAAAAATATTAACAAAACCCTCTGATCATACTATGTTGGTGAGGATAAGGGAAAATTAGTCTGATACTCTACTGATGAAAGTGTGAAATGATGAAACCGCCTTAGAAAACAGTATGGTGGGCTCTTCAAAATTAACCTTACAAGTTCCATACAGTGTAGTCATTCCACTTCTAGGTATTTACCCAAGGAAAATGAAAACACATGTCTAATAAAAATGTTATATGCATGGTCATACTTACATGTGTATTTATATTATTTATATTTATTAGTATTTATATTATCTATTGTATGCCAACATTAGAAAAAAACTAAATATCTGTCAACAGATGAATGGATAAACATTCACATCAGGCCTCCCTGGTAGTACAAGGGGTTAGGTGGCAGCACTATAAAACTAGCCGCAGTCACTGCAGCACAAGTTCGATCCCCAGCCAGGGAGCTGACCCTTATGGCGTGGCAGACCTCTCCTGTCTCACCAGCTGCTCCCCTCAGCAGTGTGTTTCAGTATATCCACCTGTTCTGTTTCCCACTCTGTCTCTGGTGAATCCTCTCACTCCCCGTATCTCTGGCCTGTATCCCAGTTCTTGTATGCATAAATAAGTCTTTAAAATAACATTCATATCATGGAATAATGCTCAGAAAGAGAAAGGAATATGTTGTTTAATAAATTAAACCAAACAAAAACAGTGGTAATATTCTGAGTCAATTTATATAAAATATACTACACAGTGCCACTGTAATGACATAAAGCAGATCAGAGGTTGCCTCAGTATGGGGAAGAAGGAGAGATGGATTACAAATGGGAAGAAAAGAGACGTTTGGAGATAGATGTTTGGAGGTCTGCTATTTTCATTATGCCCAGTCTCAAAGGTTCAAATATATGTAAAACAGATCAAATTGAACACATTTAAAACTTTATACCTTAATCAAGTTTAAATAATAACCTATATAAATACAGACTGAAAATGATAAATTCTTCTGGTGTTATTATTCTTATGATATTTGGGTTTTGTTTTTGCTTTTTTTCATTGTAAATTCATTTTTTCCTTGCTGGTATCTTTAAGGACTCCCTTAATAATGTCTCCATTTTCTGTAATTTGAAGACAATAGCATGTGCTGCTGAAAGGCTGATTCTCCTCAGAGATTACCTTACTATTTTCCCCCTTATTCTCAAGTGTTATCTCAAAACCTATAAACACACACACATTTTACACACTTACAAATGAATATATAAGTAGCTGATAGGAATGTTAGTCCCCTTTGTTGTTCTTGGTTTATCCACTTCTGTTTTCATAAGATATGTTATTTCTGTGCTGGTCTCTGTAGGAACACTCTCAGTGATCTCTCTCCATCAACCCTTTAAAAAGTTGGAATGTGCTGCCCACCAAGATCAGGAAGAGTTGACCCTCATGTGTATAAATTAATGGAAGTGTTTGCTGCGGTAACTTAGTTCTCTTTCAATCACCCTCTGACTCAGTCTCCTGACTGTCACTTTTTTCAGAAAGTTCTGTCCTCAATCTCCTACCCTTGCAGAAACAACCAGAAAAGAATACTTCTTTCAGTTTGCCTACAATCATGTTTTGATCATGGTCCTTGAACTTTACTGTTGCTTCCAAAAAATTCTGTAGTCATTCCCCAACATGACAGAACTCTTAAGGGAGGGGCGTTGATTCTCCTTCCACCAATCATATTGTGACTATTCTCTGACCTTTACCATTTCCAGAAAGTTATGACCTCATCATTCCAGTCCTTCAGAAACATTGAGTAGGAAATTTCAGTTCTTTAAATCACATATTCTGAACCCCAACATTTGACACTCCTTCCAAAAAGTCTGTTTTCATCCACCCCCTCAACCCATGCCATGCCCCCAAAAACCTAGTGAGGAAGCATCCTTCAGTCTTGCACCAATCAAGTTTTGATCTCATCTCCAACCCTGATTTTTTTTTTTAAATTGAGGCTAAGGTATAGAGGTACAGTATTGGTTTTGAGGGATCAAAGGCCATTCATGAATATCACTGAATCAGCTAACTTTTGTTAAGTGCCTGAATTCACCACTTTACATGTTCAGATGAGATTCTCCATTGTCCCCTTCCCCTATGATAGGCCATCATTCCAGCTTCAAATCATAGTGAGGGGAATAAAGATCTCCTTAAACTTATATCTCAATTGAACACTCAGGGACTCTGATGATTAAAATATGAGTATCAATGATTTTAAGTTGTACATGCTTGTTCAGACACACCACAGGCCACCTATACATACTGTAAAATTTTCCAAATAATTCCTGGTGGAGATGTTCATGGTGAGGACACAACCCTGAACTGGGAGTTGTGGTTCCAGCTCTACCAACTGGCTGCAAACTTGGAAAAACCTTTCTGTGAAATGAAGTTTGGAATGAAGAACTGACTCATTTTATACCACTACCTACAGCTAGAAATACATTTTGAGGTGACAATATTTCTTAATTATAAAACTAAAACAAGTTACTCTAAACAATTTTGAACACTACTCATGAGTGATCGACTGGTGTTTTTTCTATTTTAAAAAATTGCTTGTGACCCACAGAACTGCTTTCAAGAGCAGTAATGGGTGACAATCATCTCTTTGAAGAACAGCAAATTGGAGGACCTTTAACCTTTCTTTCTTAAATGGTTCCTTGGAAATTTAGAAAAACAACCTGTCTTGCCTTTGACCATCCTCAGCTTGATCATCAGTTAGGAGTCAAACATCCCATATCTCTAGATGCCCAAACCCTATAGAACATGACCCAAGCCAGTATCCCCCTCCAAATATACACAAGGGGGTTGCCTTGGTACTTAACACCTCTAAACTTCAGTACTCTAATCTGTCATTGTCCTGTCACTCACCAGAGACTTTAAGAACTTGTACTTTTTTCCTGTTTAATGTTTTTGCCTACTGATTTCAGAGTACACCCAATCCCAACCCCACCTCCCCACCCCCAATAGTGGTCTCAAATTTAGGAGTACATTAGATTACCTAGGGAACTGATTAAAAAAAAAAGGCAGTTCTGGAGCTCCACTCCAGGTCTGAAGGACAGCCGCTACATTCTCAAAAAGCTTTCCACTGTTCTTATACAAATGGGGGTACTCATACTCTTTGAAAGACAGAATATGCATTCTGAAAACATCAGATATTAAATTATGAGTAGGATCCTTCCTTCCTGATTGGTGGGGACAAGAAAAAAATAGTTCAAGACTACTGAGAATTTAAGTTCGGGTAGCTAGGAGAGGAATAGTAATATTAAGAAAAAAGAAGACTGGGACAAAATAGGAAGACTGCATTTTAAACTGCTTTATTAAGTTCAATTATGAAGAGAATATTTTTCATAAACTGGGTGAAAATGTCCTGCTGCCAAAAAGTTTAACATTAAGACAGAAACAATAATCAAATAGAAACTGTTAAGTGGAAACACCAAAGGTTTACAGAAAATGTAAATCACAAAACTACAAGCTTGTAGAGCAGAGGCCACATTATTAATCCCAGGAAAACCCTTAGGATTCAAGGTATAAGGCAAAAGTCGTAATGATTATCAGGTTCAGGAGTTTGGAAGCGCATGTAATGCCTCATTTGCTGCTCCTTAGTCTTTCTCTTGACTTCCACCATCTGCCCTACGAACTTATCTACATCATCTCCCACGTCATTGTGATCAGCATGCTTGTTAGGTATGACCCATCGAAAACTAGGAACAAATCGCCTAATCAGCCCCCGTTTTCCTCCATGCTTCTGGCCTTCGCCCCCTCCCACTTGTTGTGCTTCTTCGCCATTCCGTACGAGGGGCTGTTCCCCTTCTTCCTTTTCCTGTCGCGCACTTTCCATGTTGCGATTTTTTAGCACTTGTTCCTCTTTGGACGCCATTGCTCCTAGTAGACAAAAGACCAGAGAAGGGACTATTTTCTTGGTGGACTGATCAGCACCGAGGACAGAGGCCCTAGCAAGCAACTTTCAAAATTCAGCGCCCTGGATTTCAAAGGCTTTTTAAAATCTCATCTTTCCCACCTGAGAGGTTTCCTAGGCTCTTTCTGTGAGGCCCCCAGTTCCAGCTCTCCCCCTTCCCTCTCGCTGCCCTCCCCTCCCTCGACCCAGACCCACCATTTTCCAAGCCAATCCATTCCCCAGGCCTCTGCAGGCACCAAAATGGAGGACGCAATTGGGTGGGGGGCGGTGCTGGGGTCTCGGGGCTTTGCACACGCTTCCCACCCCGCCCCCCACCACTGTCCCCAGCACCCACCTGGGCCTATCCTTGCTGTCTCCTCCTCCTCCCGATTCTCGCCACGAGCGCGCCGCCGCGACACTGGGACCTGCAGAGGACCGGGTGGGGGGCTCCAGGCGGCTGCGGCCGAGCTCAGCACGACACGGCCCCGCACGGCCCCGTGCCTCCAGGCCGCCGCCACCCGCGTCTCCCGCCCGCGTCCCCAGCCGCCGCCGTCCCCGCCCGGACACCCATTCGCTGCACCCCGGGACAGGGGCGGGGCGGGGGCGACGACAGGTGTCTGCAAACGGTGGGGGCCTCCGGGCGTCCGGCCCTCCCCCCAGGAAAGGCCTGCCAGCTTCTGCTGCCCGCCCAACGCGGGGCGGCGCGGGGCAAGGGGGCAGCGGTCTCCGCGCGGCTCGGCCGGGTCCCGGGGCAGTCGGAGCACCGGGAGGGCGTCCGCCGGCAGCGGCCGCTCTCCCACACCGCGCGCCCAGGGCCCTCCCCATGGCGGGTCCCTTACCTGCTCTCCCTCCGCCTTCGGCTGTTGGGGAGCCCCCTTGCCCGCACGCCCTCAGGCCACCGCGAGCAGGTACCTAGAAGGAAACTAGCCAAGGCTGGGTCTGACGCGGGAGCTGGGAGCGCGCGGGTCGGCCTCGGTCGGTCACATGAGGCCTCCGGCCCCGCCTCCGGTCCCGCCTCTACCCCATGTCCCGCCCCCACTCCGGCCCCAGCCCCCTCCCGCTGCGCCCCGAGCCGACCACCCGCGCGGGGTCCAGCGCCCCGGCCTGCTCCCCGTGGCTCGCCCTTCTTTGTGTGTTCCCGGGCCTCTCTCTGGATGGTGGGAAGCGCGGTCTCTTCTTAGGGGCCGTTGGGCATTCCCACTTTTACTCTGGGGATCTGACTCTTCCCCTCCTTTGCTCCCAGGTTGTGCCTTCTCCCACGTTTCTGCTACCAGTGCTCTCCATTTTCCCTCCACGAAAATGCGTAGAAGTGATGTGTCAGGAAAAGAGCCCGGGAGAGTGGATTTTTATAAATGCTAATGTCTCTTTTGTTCCATTTATATTAAAGAACAAAAATTATTAATTTACTTTCTTAAGGAAAAAAATAAATGGTTATTTTTATTTGTAAAATAGGATTAATACCCAACCACCTGTCTTTTCTGCTAAGTCATTATATAAATATAGACTCTACTGGCAGCTGCTTTTTTAGAACTTGGAAAAGGACAGAGCAGCTGATGGCTCCACTTGTGAGGGGCCCCTTAGATACATGAGCCCCTTCCCTGAGGTGAGCCAAAGAGTATGTAGCGCAGCAGAGCTTCTTTGAATTTCCAGAACTGCAACAGCAGCAAAAACTCCTTCCCAGACTTCTGGTTCAAAAAAGATAATAAGTTTTTTGGTTTTTTTTGCTAGTCACATCATCCTGTATTTAGAGACTATTAAGGGATCTACAATAAACCAACTATCCCACAAGAATTTAATTTAGTAAGTTTGCAATTATGGATAAACAATCTCAATTACATTCCTATATGCTAATAATAAACAAGTGGAAATTAAAATTGTGTGCTTGCGTAATTTGTAACTTTCAAACCGTGAAATTCTTAGGGATAAATTTAGCAAATCATGTAGAAAACCGGTAGAGTATAAACTGCAAAACACCGCTGAAAGAAATTAAAGCTCAAAATGAATGTAAACATAAACCATGGTACTAAATTAGAAAATTCATTGTTGTTCAGATATCAGTTCTCTCCTAAATGTTCTATAGTCTTAGGAAAGTCAAGGTCAAAATTGCAGCAGATATTTTTGTATAATTTGACAAACTTACCTCCAAATTTGTATGGCAGTGCAAAGATTCTAGAATAAACTAATTTTGAAAAAAAAAAACCCACAAATTTGGAACATTGCATTATCTGATTTCCATACTTAAGAGGTAGTGATACAAGTAGTTCAATAGTGGAGTATACATAGGCATATACATCAATGGCATAGAATAAAGCACCTAGAAACAGATTCATGTGTAGACTGTTATTTTCAACAAAGGTATCAAAATAATTCAATGAGGGCAAATATAGTCTTTTAACAAATGGTGCTAAAACAAGTGAAACTCCTTATAGTAGAAAAAAAAAGGAGGGCCTCCCTTGTAAATCTCAGCACTATCAAGCTATGGGCAGCCATTGCAGCAGAAGTGTGATCTATCTATCCCACATGGTACAGCAGACCTCTCCTGTTTTGCCTGCTGCTCCCCTCAGCACTGTATTTCAGTCAATCTGCCTGTTCTGCTCCTCACTCTGTCCCTGGTCAATCCTCTCTCCCCCTGCACCTCTGACCTACACCCCAGCTCTCAAAGAAGAGATCAGTGAAAAAATGGACTTATCAAATGGAAAACTTCTGCTCTTTAAAAGATATGGTTAAGAAAATGAAGTGGGGGACTCCCTTGTGGCACAGTGGGTTGAGCAACGCACTATGAAGCAAACCACAGCCACTGTAGCACGAGTTCGATCCCTGCTGCTGTCAATCCCACATGGTGCAACAGACCTCTCCTGCCTCGCCCGCTGCTCCCCTCAGCAGTGTGTTTCAGTCAGTCTGCCTGTTCTGCTCCCCACTCTGTCTCTGGTGAATCCTCTCACCTCCCTGGACTCTGACCTGTATCCCAACTCTTGTGTGCATAAATAAATAAATCTTTTTAAAAAAGAAAATGAAGTGGGAAACTGGAGAAAATGTTTACAATATATGTAACCAACAAAGGGTTTGTATTCAGAAGAAATATTTTAAAAAAAACTAAAATTCAAAATAAGAAGGCAAACTGTATATTAAAAATAGAAAAAATTTAAGTAAACATTCACAAAGTATGAAATGTTATAAAGTGCCAGTGAGATCACAGGAAGATGTTCAATGTCATTAATAATCAGGGAAATGTAACTAAACCGGAATCAAACACCACTACACACCCATCAGAACTGCTGAAATTAAAGTGTGACAATCAGAAGTATTTTTGAAGATACAGAATAAATGGAATGCTCATTCATTGCTGATGAAAAATTTAATCACTTTGAAAAACTTTTGACAGTTTTCTGAAAAGTTAAACTTACATTTGTCATATGTCCCAGAAATTCCACTCTTAGAAATTTCTCAGAATATTCAAAACATATTTTCTCAAAAAGATTTGTACAGGAATGTTCACAGCAATTTCATGTATGATATATACAAAGTGGGTCCAATCCAAATGTCCATCAACAGCAAATGAATGGATAAACAAATCCTAAACTATTCATACATTAGGCTACTACTAAGCAACAAAATATCAAGCCACTGGTACAAGCAATAACACAGATGAATCTCAAAACTTATTGTATGCAGAGGAAAGAAATCAGCCAGATTGCATGCATCCTGCATGATTCCATTTATATAAAGGTCTAAAAAGGGCAAAACTAATTTATATTGATATGGATTGGAGTAAATCAGTGTTTGCCTGGTTTAAAGGTTAAGTTTTCATACTGTAAAGGGGCATGACAGGAGAAGACTCCACCCATGACATGGCAGAATATAAAGGTTGGGGTTACTCTCTCCACTAAAAACAGCTATAAAAAATTGTTCATAGGAAGATATAGCCACTCTATCCCATCTTTAGAGTTCCAGGACTTCCCCTTGGAGATCTTGAACTAAGGCCATTGAGGGCAAGAAACTGGAGGAAGCAACAGGGAGTGTGACTGGAAGAGTAGATAACCCAGCTATTGGAATGGGGCGGGGTGGGGGGGTGTTGACCACCAAAGCCAGGATGGGACAACACAGGCAAAGTGAAATTCTCTGGATGAATTTTGCTGACCTGGCTCAAAGCAGCAGGAACTCTGCAGGCATAGACCCAGGAAATTGGGAGCTCTGCAGTTGGCACAGGCACCAAAAGCTTTCTCTCCTAACCCCTCCCAAGACAGATTAAAGAGACGCCAGGTTGAGCCAGGCAGGACTCCATAAATAGTCCTATAGCATAGAGAAGGACTTGTGAGATAACTCACAAATCCCTTGGGAAAGTAAAGAAATGGCATTCATGTATTGCAGCCCAGCAGAAGCAGCAGCAGAGATAGAGGTAAGGTGGCAATGGCTGTTGATGATGGTCACAGAGCAAGCAGAATGCCACACTCTGGTGCCATGCCATCTGCCTGTCAAGCACACCTTAGTCCTGGAGTGTAAGCCTGTTGATCCAGACCTAGATCCCCACTCAGGGAGGCTCAAACTTCATTGACTGTGACCAGCAGCAGAGAGGAGAAGCAGGGAGGTAGGGGCAGAAAGTTAGGACAACCTAAGCACAGAATGCAACCTGTTGTGGAACGAAAAAAGAGGAAGTAGAGGAGACCCATTTTACTCCTCAAACTGAGACTAAGTATAAAGACCCACATTCCCCCTCTTGTCCCCACCTTACACAAAGGTAAGATAAGAAAAAAGCAAACAGGGCCTCCCTGGTGGTGCAGTGGATTAAGCAACGCACTATGAAGCAAACTGCAGCCACTGCAGCATGAGTTCGATCCCTGCTGCCGGCCAGGGAGGGGGACCCACATGGTGTGGCAGACCTCTCCTGCCTTGCCCGCTGCTCCCCTCAGCAGTGTGTTTCAGTCAGTCTGCCTGTTCTGCTCCCGGCTCTGTCTCTGGTGAATCCTCTCACCTCCTGTGACTCTGGCCTGTACCCCAGCTCTTGTATGTATAAATAAATAAATCTTTAAAAAAATTTTAAAAAAAGAAAAAAGCAAACAAAGCTAAATCCCCAGCACCCCAACCACACACACAAATGACAAATGAAGCAACACAAATGCTTAGGAAGCAAGGAACATCTGAACACAAGATGGAAAAGCAAAATAAGAAAAACAAAACCCCTGGGATGAATATAAAGGATACAGAATGAGAGGAGCTATCAGACAAAGAATTCAAATCAAAAATTAAAAATGTTAAATGATGTATTGGAAGGTAAGTCAATGGCATATAGCCAGGTGCAAGATCTTAGAAAGGAGATCTGGGAATAAAAAGAGTTCTCCAGAGACTGGCCATATAAAAAGATCACAGAAAGTGATTGTGTCTGAATGAAATGCAGACAAATACAGAAAATACTTTAAATACAATCAAACTAGCAAAAGAAAGAACTTAAGATGTAGAAAATCAAACAAACAAATCATCCATTTAGAAATGGAGAAAGAATCAAGAAAATGAAAAACTGAGGAAATGCTACAAGAAATGTCAGACTCAATTAGAAGAAGAAACTTAAGAATAATCAGGATCCCAGAGGGTGCAGAGAAAGAAGGGAGCAGAAATGTTATTCAAAGAAATAATAACCGAGAATTTCCTAAACCTAAAGAATGAATTAAGTATGGATGTCCAGGAAGCAGCAAGATCATGCATATTTTAAAACATAGAAAGATCTACATCTAGACACATCATTGTCAAATTATCAAAAATCAAAGATAAAGAAAAAAATTTTCAGGAAGCAAGGAAAAATAACTTACAAGGGCTTCCAAATTAGCATTTCCCCAGACTTCAGCCCAGACTCTCTCCAGGCAAGAAGAGAATGGAAGGAAGTGTTCACAGTCCTAAAATACAAGAACTGCCAGCCAAGAATACGCTATCTTGCAAAATTATCATTGACGGATGAAGATGAAATAAAAGTTTTTCCAGACAAACAGAAGCTAAGGGAGTTTACCACCACAAGACCTGCGCTTCAAGAAATGTCGAAAGGATTCCTACAAGAAAGAAGACATGAAACACAAATCCCTGAGCAAAATGACAATAGCAAGATAAGACCAGACACATGAACAAGAATAATATGAGTCAACAACAAAACACCATGTGGGAGGAAGAAATGGACAGAACCTGTCTATTTGTCGAGAGCAGACACCAGCTCATAAAAGACGTAAGAGATAGGAACTGAAGTAAATCTGCCATGGTAACCATGAACCAAAAATCCAGAATAGAGACCCACAGGTGAAAAAACAAAAAAATTGACTAAAATACTAAGGAAAGCCATCAGGAAGAGCAGAGAGAAATAAATGAAAAAAAAAAAAAAACAGAGAAAGAAAACAACCAAAAATTAAAAACAAAATGACTGATAATAAACAGTTCATCTCAACACACCCTAAATGCGAATGATCTGAATTCAACAATAAAAAGACATAGACTAACAATGTAACTGGAAAAAGTTTCAGCCATTAATACTTTGGTTAGAAGAGACCCATTTAAAACTGAAAGGAAAAAACAAACTGAAAAATAAAATTTGGGGCAAGGTCATACATGTGAATAATTCAAAGAGAAAAGGAGGAATTGCCATTCTAATATCAGCTAAACTAGACTTTCAAGTCATACAGGTAATCAGGAACAAAAACGGACACTATATAATGATCAAGGAAACAATTTATCAAGAAGACATAACCGCCACTAATATTATGCACCTAATACAGGAGCACCTAGTTACACAAAGCAACTATTAACAGATTTAAAACAGCATATAAATTTAAAACAGCAAGAATGCAATCATTGTTGGAGCCCACAAAATATCATTGACATGAAGGGTTAGATCATCCAGAAAGAAATTTAATAAAGAAATAAAGGCAAGAGGCCTCCCTGGTAGCACAAGGGGTCAAGGTGCAACACTATGAAGCTGTCTGCAGCCAATACATCACAAGCTCCATGCCTGGCCAGGGAGCTGACATACATATGGCACAGCAGACCTCTCCTGTCTCACCCACTGCTTCCCTCAGCAGTGTATTTTAGTAGATCCATCTGTTCTGCTCTCCATTCTGTCTCTGGTGAATCCTCTCATCATCATCCCCCCGCACCTCTGACCTACATCCCAGTTCTTTTATGCATAAAAAATAAAAATAAAAAAACTTTTTCTTTTAAAATAAAACCTTAAATGAAGTGCTAGAACAGATGGATTTGTTGGACATTTATAGAGTTTTCCATGCCCAAAGGAATGAAGTTTCCTCTCCAGCACACATGGAACATTCTTAAGAACTAGATCATATACTAGGATATAAAACATGTTTCAGAAAATATACAAAAATAGAAATTATATCAAGCATCTTCACATACCACTATAAGCTATAAAGATGACAAGAAGAATCCTGGAATAAACCAAAACATGTGAAAACTAAGCAAAATGCTTCTGAACAGTGCCTGGATCAATGAAGATATCAAAGAAGAGATTAAAAAAATCTAGAGAAAATGAAAATGGAGAGGCAAGCTACCACACCCTATGGAATGTTCTAACAGCTGTACTATGTGTAAGTTTACAGAAATACATGCCCACATTAAAAAAAAAAACTCAAATAAACTAACTCTGCAGCTGAAAGAACTAGAAAAAATAAAGCCACTGCCACTAGAAGCAAAAATAGAAAAAAACTAGGAAACACACTATATATATATATATATTATGAATTCATTTTACTTAATTTTCCCACATCAGAAAAAAAAGTGACATGGAGAAATCCTTTCTTTCACTTCTTTCTAACACTTCCTTCACCAATATATTTAGGACACAAGACAAGACACTAAGAGATAGAGACCCCCAAAAGACAATCCTTCAAAGAAGAAAAAGGGGGCCTCCCTGGTGGCTCAGTGAGTTAAGCAACGCACCATGAAGCAAACCGCAGCTACTGCAGCACAAGTTCGATCCCTGCTGCCGGCAGGGGTGGGGACCCACATGGCGAGGCAGACCTCTCCTGCCTTGCCCGCTGCTCCCTTCAGCAGTGTACTTCCGTTGATCTGCCTGTTCTGCTCCCTGCTCTCTGTGGTGAATCCTCTCACCTCCCCTCCACGCCTCTGGCCTGTACCCTAGTGCTTGTGTGCATAAATAAATAAGTCTTTAAAAAAAAAAAGAAGAAGAAAAAGGTGTATTTTCTCATACAAAATAGTCCTGAAATAGAAAGGAGCTTTAGTGCAGATAGATTCGTCTGTTGTGTGAGGTAGGTGCCTTCTATTTTGTTGCTCTTCTATTTACTAGTATTTGTCCTTACACTTTGTCTGCATTCTAGGACACAGGAAAAGAAAGAGAAAGTAGTAGGCAAACAATCTGGTCTTAAAAAGTGATGCAGAAGTTTCACACTCCACATCTCTTCATATTCTATTGCAAGGAAGTTAGACACATACGTAAATGCAAGGGAGGCTGGGGAATATCAGTTTCTAGTTGCATGATCAAGAGGTCTAAAATATTGAGGAAGGAAATCCTGTTACTTACAGGAAAATAGGGGAAAGTGTCACGGGGGCCAATTTGTGGCTAAAAGCAGTTGTGCGATAGTTATGATCATTAACCAAAGTTTTGCAAAATTGATGATATGGAATATATCCACACAAAAATCATTTTCTTGCTAAACACAAGGTTTTCTTTATGCTTAAGAAAAATCAACTGGGTGAATATCATTTTGGTATAAGGAACCTCTGATCACTCATATTTACTCTAACTTTGTCATAGTTGAATTTTTGTGAGCATCATTGATTATTTCTTCAGAATTTAAAGTTAAAAATGGAATTCTGGGCTGGAGAAGGCCACATATTTTTTATGTAAATGCCCAAGTTCTAGACAGAAAGGTCGACAAATTCAGATTCCATCATCTGGAATAAAGTCCTTGGGAAAGGAAAGAGCACAAATTTCCTGACTTCCTGTCATAACTTCCTTGCACTGACCTAGACACCATCAATACACTTCAACACCTTCTAAAAGAGGGTTAAGTGGACTTCTACCCACAAAGCCTTATGATACAGCCCTCTTTTTCCCCACTCTGCTTCTAGATCTTGCTCAAGCTCTGAGGTCCAGGGGAAGGTCCTTTTCCTCCATGAATCATTCTCTGACTATTTTGGACCCACCTGATCACTGCCTTCTCCCACCTCCTATCAATCTGATAACTCACCCTTCTCCTTAGCTTTCCCCAAATGGTCTCATCTAAAGTGGTATTCGGCATACGTGGAGAGCATACCTCTCACCAGTGTAGCATCATCCTCTGAGACCTAGAGTTTATCATTCAGAGCACACAGGGTAGAGCTGGGCATCTAGAGAACCCCACTCCCTAAATAGTCATTCACTTATCACAAGGGAAAAGAACTTAATGAATAGAGAAGAGGACATAGGGGCCTATTTAGACAGTTCTTCTAAAACCTGGGTTGATTCCCAAACTTGGCTAACCAACTGTGTAACACCTCACTCAAACTTCTCGAAAGGGGACAAGATGGAGGGAAGATCACCAGAGAATGGCATGCCCTAACAGTACAAATGTAAGATCATAAGGCCCTCAAACAGGATAATGGTAAATTCGGTTGTCGTGGTGAAGAAAGATGGAGGTTTACAGACCATGGAAGTTATGGGAGTCAGACAAGTTTCTGGAATTTCAAAGACAATGTGACCAGACAAATTAATAAGGCAGGTTGGGCCAATTCATGTTAAGAGCACATGCCCTCACTTAAACAGGACTGCAGAATGTCACCAGGAGACTTAAAAGTCAAGTTGGGAGCCAATATTGACCTACAGTCAATAAGTGATATGGGAGCCAATATTGACCTATAGTCAATAAGTGATATCTGGATAAGGGCAAACTCTCTGTTGGAGTTAATATTTTAAACTCCTGGATATAGTTGCCCATTTTCAGAAATTAGAGGAAAGAATATGAAGTTGAACCACTAGCAGGCAGTTAGCAAAATTCGGTCTGTGTAAACGCTATAACGTAAATAAGCCAAGTTCTTCCACAGATAATTTACAAGGAAAAGAAAGAGATGGAGGGAAACCCTGTACATTAACAGAAAATTAAAATAAACAAACATTTTAAACAGGCAAGACTGTAGTATCCACATGTGAACACATGGAAGATAAAACCATATAACAACCCCCAAATAGTGATTAATATAAAAGGATTAATATAATATAATATTAATATAAAAAGATGGTTACTTTTAGGGGGTACAGGAGAGACTTCAATTAGAATGGTGTACACAGGGAGCTTCTGGGGTGGCTGGAAAGCTCTATAATCGACTTATAGTTACAACAGTGTTCACCTTGTACTATTTCACCAACCTACATATGTTTAATGTTTCAGTGTTATATTTTTATAATAAAAATGCTTCAAATAAAAATGCTTTTATAATAAAAAATACTTAGAAATTTTCTCTTTTTATATGAGTATGATCTAAAACACCCTTTCAAGATTCATAACATTGAGAGCAAGGGTAGTTACGAGAGATTTCGGGGCTTCCTAATGATTTCATGATAAACATATCAGGGTTATTAAGAATCCTATCATGGGCCTCCCTGGTGGCGCAGTGGGTTAAGCAGCACACTATGAAGCAAACCACAGCCCCTGCAGCACGAGTTCAATCCCTGCTGCTGGCCAGGGAGGGGACCCACATGGCGCTGCAGACCTCTCCTGCCACGCCCACTGCTGCCCTCAGCAGTGTGTTTCAGTCAGTCTGCCTGTTCTGCTTCCCACTCTGTCTGGTGAATCCTCCCACCCCTGCACCTCTGGCCTGTACCCCAGCTCTTGTATGCATAAATAAATAAAATCTTTAAAAAAAAAAGAATCCTATCATATGGATTGGCTCAGGGATTTGTTAGTTTATATAACTAGTCCTTTGTCCTGTGATTCTATGCAATTATTAAGATTTCATTGTGATTTTCTGTCATCAGCAGGACTTACCCGTCCAGGATAAACTGCAGCAAAGGGGTTCCTGCGTAGTCTTTCAGTCTGAAGTGGGTTTCTTGTTTGTAGACGCATTCAGCTTACCTTGTAGTTTTTGTTTTGATTGCTTTCCTTAAACAACTCTTAGAGATGCATTTTTACATGTAACAAATTGCACACATAGGGAAAGTATATTTTAAATGAGTTATGAATATTATCAAATGTGTACTCTCACATAATCACTACTACACTTAAGATATGAAACATTTCCATTATCCTAGAAAGTCATGCCCTTTTGTAGTCAATAACCTCAAAAAACTTCACTCCAGGAAACCAGTAATCAATTTCTCTCATATAAAGTAGATTTTACTCATTCAAGAATATAATATAAATGGGATAATATATTGTATGTACAATTTGCACCTGTCTTCAGCCATGTTACTGCTACATAAATAGTTGGCTCCTTTTTATTGGTTGGCTCTATATGTTTGATGATCTATTGCTGAATTAACAAATTACCCTTGAAACAGCAAGCATTTCTTATTTCACAGCTTCTACCAATCAATAAATTAGGGACAATTTCACAAGACTATACTCATGGTGTCAAACAGGACTGTAGTCTCACATCAACACTCAAGTGAGAAAGGATCCACTTCCTAATGCACAACATTATTGGCAGAATTTACTTCCTAGAGGGCTTTTGGACTAAGGACCTCATTTCCTCTCTGGCTGACCACACTTATGGTTTATTAGCTATAACCTTCCCTCAGCTTACTTTTTAGTACTTCCTCTAGAATTTACAATACACATCATTATCTTTATAGTTCATCATCAAATAACAGTGTACCAGTTCACATAAGAAAGAACAATATTACAATTCCTTTCCCCACTTTCCCACTTCTTACCCTGTCCTTTTTGCCTAGTATCTGTGTTATAAACTCCACAATACAATGTTAACGTTTTCCTATGCACATTGTCTTTGAAATTGCTTCAATGCTAAAACCCATATATGTACCAGCAAATGTGCCATATTCTGTACTTTTCCTTCTTTTGTGTTGATCCATATTGTCATCAGGTGTCTTTTTTATTTTCACCTAAAGAACTTCCTCGAATACTTTTTACAGTACCAGTCTTACTAGTGTTGAATACATTTTATTTGTTGGGAAAAGCCTTTGTTCATCTTTATTTTCTAAGGGTATTTTCACTGGATATAGAATGCTCAATTAATGATTTTTTCTTACAGCCCTTTAAAGATATCATTATCTTCTGTCAAAAATTCTTATGCTGTGTACAATCATTCTTGTACCCATATCTTTGTATATAGTGTCTCTTTTTTTCTATGACAGGTGTTCACATTTTCTCTTAATTACCATACATTTTATTGATACAGTTAACATACATTACAGTAATTCCAAGTGTACAACATATTTATTCAATTTACACATGCATTGCTAAATGATCACCACAAAAATTCTAGTTCATATTCATCACCACAGTTACTTTTTTTTCTTGTAATAAGACATTGCAAGATCTATTTTCTTAGCAGCTTTCAAATACATAATACAGTAGACACTATGATAGGCATTGCACCTTCAGAACTTATTTATTTTGTAACTGCAAGTTTGTATTTTGATCATCTTCACCTATTTTGCCCCATCCCCACCTCTGGTAACTACCAATCTGTTCTCTGTGTCTATGAGTTTGTTTTTATGTTTTTGAAAAATTTAATTCAGATATAAGTGAGATTATATGGTATTTGTCTTTCTCTAACTTATTCACTTAAAATAATGCCCTCAAGAGCCATTCATTTTGTCAGAAATGGCAGAATTTCCTACTTTTTCATAGCTGAATAATATTTGTATATATATGAGATATCACACTTTATCCATTCACCTATCAATGGACAATTAGGTTGTTTCCATGTCTTGGCTCTTGTAAATAATGCTACAATGAACTTGGGGATTATTTGGAATTCTTTCTCTTTACCCTGTTGGAGGTTCATCATGCTTCTCAGATATTTGAGTTTATAATACTCATGAATTCTAGAAATAGTTCAGTCATTCTTTCAGAAATATATTTTTCTTGATTTTTTTCATGAACAACATGCATGTTGTTTTAATAGTTGTATAATAACCTATCTCATCAACCTGTGATTATTTACAAATTTTTACTATTTGTTTTTTATTTGAAATAACACATCTATAAGTATAATTGTACATATAGCTTTTTTCTTTTTCAAAATTATTTCCTTAAAATATTGTTTTTCTTTCAGTTTTTGTTTTTTTCTTTCTTTTTTTATTAGATTTATTTAATTATATTTGACATTATTTGTAGTCCCCAGGGCATTCCCACCACCATTTCACCCATGCACCATCACCTCAGAAAATGCTTGCAATGTTCTGAAAAGTGTAGAAGAAAAGTATATGTGTCCTATGATTGTGTCTATGTAAAAACTATATGTTCATGTAGATGAAGTGTGATGGGAACATGAAGAGATGGCAGCCATTGTTGTATCAGTCAGGATAAACTAGGTTATGCTGCAGTAACAAACAACCCTTATCTGTCAGTGACACACCCTAGAACTTCATGTTAGAAGATCAGGATCTGCTCATTGAGATGACTCAGAGGTCTAGGCTGAAGAAGATCCTATCGTCACACATGCTCCCTCATATCTTAATACCAGCAAAGAAAAGATGGAAGTTGGCACTATATGTTAAAGATTCTTCATGGCAGTGGAATATGAATTATATTTATTTGGCTGAAGCAGGTTACATTAACTTGCTTAAACTTCAAAGAGGACAGGAAACCCAAGTTGTACTGTGTAATCAGAGAGAATTAGAAATGTTTGATGACCAGCACTAAAAAATCTCACAATGATATTGTTGGAATTATAAGTAAATATATATATATATATATATATATACACACACACACACATATATATGTAGGCATATATTTGGGACCAGTTTCTTTTATTCAAAATTGTTAGTATACTTTTGCACCTTGTACTGGCAAGCCTGAAGACAATCATTTTGCACAAATGGAATCACTGCTTATTTTGTTCAAATTTGTTTCTGAGGTTCATTCATGTATTTTCTTATAGCCATAACTTGGAAAATTTACTTTCTGTATAATTAATGTTCTGTTAAATAAAATGTACCATAATTTAAAAAATGTATATTTTTTGTTTCACTCATATTTTTTTTCTTTTCCTGGAAGTCATATTACCAGTTATACTGCTTTATAGTGATCCACAGGTCACTGAAGTTCTCTTCATTTATTTTTCAGAATGATTCAGTTTCAATAATTTCTAACACTATGTGCTCACTTATCTTTTTTAATAACTTTGTTAGGATACAAATCACAACATTGAATTCAACAATTTAAAATGCATAATTTAATTTTTTAAGTATATTCATAGAGCAGTGTGATTTCAATGTTAAAACATTTTAATCACTCCTAAAGGAAACTTAGTAGAAAAAATGCCCTATGCCCCCCAAGCTGCTAATGCTAGGCAACCACTAATCTAATTTCTGAAGCTGTAGATACCTTTGAGGAATATTGCCACCTCATTTATACTGTTATTTTCCAATACATTGCATTTCTATATGTCAAAAAAATCATAAAATGTCATTTTATGCAATCACTTTAAGGTCATTTAAGAGAAGAAATGGGAGAAAAATGTGTTTTTATACAATGTTGTACAGGTATGAAATCTATGTAGTTCCGGAATATTTTTAACACCTCTAAAGGAAACCCCATATCCTTTAAGCATTCACTCCTAAATAGCCACTTTCCTAGCCCCTGGAAATGATTCATTTGTTTTCTGTCTTTAGGGGTGTACTTATTATGAATATTTAACATAAATAAAATCATATAGTATGTGGTCCTTTGTTTCTGGCTTGGAACTTATTTGCCATTTTTTGCCCAGTTTCATGAAATTGCACTTTATGTATGTGTGGCTTAGTATTTAATAAGAGACAAGACAAGGGGAAGTAAAAAGTCTTTTGGAGAATGGTCTTCAGCACTAATCCTTCATATCTTTCTTACAAACTGTAACCACTTCTACCTCCCAAAAATCCAATCACTGTCTCATCAACACAAGAAGGCATAGTTACTCCTGCTTCCTGTGCCACCACTCACAGGGTGTCTTTAGTCAAAATCTAAAGTTGTCACAGGGCTTACCTTGATTACTCTTCTTCTGAGCACACCTTTGTGCTATGGGTAGTCTGAAGTTACAAAACAGTTGAAACAGTTTTGATATATATGTCCAATTATCCAGTTCTACAAAGCCTAATATCAGTTTATGCTTCATTTCTATCATTTTATTTTAGTATATTTTGTAAAATTCTGGAATGATTTCTTTACAGAGTCCCATCACCTTGTGTCAATCTATAGTGGAAAGGGAACGAGCAAGTCAGCCTCATGTCCTCAGAATCCATAGGAAGATCCATCTATCCTTGTCCAATCAAAGATAGACGTACACTGTAGCTCTAGCTTCGCTCTGCAGGATAAGCAATGACCTAACCATAGACTGTAGACCAGTACCTTCTATTTTTAAAAAAAACTGTATTAGTTTTTATTAAAGTAACATGTGGGGGGGGTCCCTTGTCATGCAAGGGATTAAGCACCACAATATGAAGCATCTGTAGTCACTGAAGCATGAGTTTGATCCCCAGCCAGGGAGGTGACCCACATGGTGCAGCAGACCTCTCCTGCCTCACTCGCTGCTCCCCTCAGCAGTGTATTTCAGTTGATCTGCCTGTTCTGCTTCCCACTCTGTCTCTGGTGAATCCTCTCACCCTTGAACCTCTAGCCTACACCCCAGTTCTTGTATGCATAAATAAATAAATCTTTAAAAAATAAAGTAACATTGGTATTATACTTTATATGATTTAGAGGTATAAGTTCACATCTCTTCAGATGTATGTCACCATACCATGCTCACCACCAAAGTACCCATAATCCTCTACCACACTTCTCTGCAGACTTTTTCCTCCCAGTATGTGATTCTCTTAGAGATTCCACCACACCTATTATAAAAGAAAGGAGAACCACACCCTTCCTTTCATCCATGAGAAAGTGAAAGAATTGGGTATCCCTGTGGCCAAATCTGGAGTCAGAGTCCTAATTTAAGTTTATCTCCACAATTTTCTGTGTGACTGTTGGCAAGCTACTTAACCTCTGTGTTTATTAGTTTCCTAACAACAGTATTATGAATGTTAAGGAACACTAATTTAGTATATGTAATGTGCTTAGTTAGTATATGTAATGTGATTAAAGAGTTTCCAGTATGTAAGAAATGTTTTCTATGTTTTAGGTCTTATTGATGTTGCATTGTTAGAATGAACAATATTGAACTCCCTACCATGTTAATGGCTCTCATAATTTTTTATCTCCCTTACCCCTTACCTGGCTTCTTGTGCTAACTTGGAGGAAGGATGGCTGGGGTATTTGTTGTGGGTAGTAGAGTTGGCTTAGATGTTTTTTGGGAAGTTTTTGTGAATGTATATGGTTGCAATTGTTGAAGCTTGTTTGTGTAATACAAATATCTTTTTGTCCTCACTTTTGACTCCCATCAGCCAATATTAGGAAAACATGTCAAATCTAGCTTGATAGCTCACTTACACTTACCTGCATTTTCACACCGGTTTTTAACCTATAAATGGAGATGTATTCTGGAAAATTTTAGATCAGGTGAAGATGTCCCTATCTTTTTTTAAAAAAAGATTTATTTATTTATGCATACAAACATTGGGGTACAGGCCAGAGTTGCAGGAGGTGAGAGAATCCACCAGACAGAGTGGGGAAAAGAACAGGCAGATAAATCGACTGAAATACACTGCTGAGGGGAGCAGCGGGTGAGGCAAGAGAGGTCTGCCTGCACCATGTGGGTCACCTCCCTGGCCGGAGGCAGGAATTGAACTCATGCTGCAGTGGCTGTGGTTTGCTTCATAGTGCGTCGCTTAACCCATTGTGTCCAGATGTCCCTACCTGATAGAATTGTTGGAAGATGAAGTAAAAGAGTGCAGGTCATAATACGATTGTATCCATTGTTTGAAATTATCATTGTATTAGAAGATCACAAGATTTAAGTAAATGTAGTTTTTCAGGAGTTTTTGGCTGCCTTCTCTAAGGAGGTGGCAACCAGAGTGTGAACTGGAAAGATTCCCAAAATCTTCATAAGGTGATCATTGAGTCTTGTCATTTACTGCAGCACTTGGTATTTGTCAGCAATTTACTAAATGCTTTACATAAATTATATTTTATAAATGTGGCACAAGGAAGTTTTAATATTCAACAGGCCAATAAATGCAATTAGTTCACAGATTTCTTTAAGCTATGCTTCTTATTACAGTGCCAAAATCTTCAAGCCCTGCATCCTTATAGTCATTTGAAAACCGTAAGTTTAACCATCTGCATGAAAATCTGTTTGAAGATTCAGAATTCCAAGTAACAAATCTTTTGACTCTACCACAACTAACCATTCCTTTATAACTGTGACAATGTTCAACTTTTTGTGAAAACTCTTTCTTTCTAATGTATTTTCTGAAATAATTTACATCAGACTTGCTAGTGGTAACACCACATTTTTAATGAGACACAGTCTTCCTAAAAATAAGTTTAAAGAACACATCTCTTTTTCTGTTGCCTATATCTCAAGCTAACAAAGCAACAAGAAATCCACTTAAATTGATACCAAGGATCAGAATGTGATGAATGACAAAATGTGGCTAGTTTTTGTTGGTTCTACGAATAGTTGGTAATTCCCCAGTATGGCTGAATAAGTCTATGGAAACATGAATAGGGTGGATGTGTCTGAGAGAAATGAAAAACCATTATAATGAGAGTATCGAGAAAAGTGGGATCTTTTGGACACAGTTTTGAAGGAAATAAAAGAGCATATATGAAGGGAGAGGATATGACACTAAGATCGAACTAGTACAATTTTATGATTGACTATTGAGATCTGAAAATCTAAGGGCAAAATACTCTGGGATTATGGTCCCACTAGCCTACCTAATGAAAGGGCCTCACATGCCTAAGAGGGCCTCAAAGGGTAGCCTCCAGCTGCTCTGTACATTTTAAACTCCAAAAATGTATCTGCCTGGAGGGTCTATATTTATCTTATGACTAAGCAGCTGAAACAGGTGGCTAGGTCTTTTTATCCTCCTATCTTGAATCTTTTTTTCTAAAAGTACATATCATTATCATATTTCTGATTATTAAAAGAATACACAAATTTATTGAAAAGACTAGAAAGTGATCACAACAGAAGTTAGAAACACAATCCAAATCATTACCTCATTTCTTAATTTACCCCAACCCTTCCGATTTAGTTTGAAGAACTGAATGCAAGGGAAATGATGGTCCTTAGTGGCTGGCGAGAGAGTGGGTGCAGAGAATACAGCTTCCTTCCCCTTCTTGTAGCTTAAAGGATCAATTTTTTGTCTCAATACAACCACCAAAAATTAACAATGGTTACTTTTTCGAAAAAATATGACGTTGGGAAGATACAGCCCTTCTGTGGTAATCAGAGAAAGGCAAATTCCAACCACAGGGAGAGGGGGCCATTTTTGACCTCTGGAATTAGCAATGACAAAAATGACTGACAGGACCTGGTGTGGCGGGGTGGGAGGGGTGGTTGTGGGAGGTTGTTGAAACGTTCCACTTCTGCAGCACAGCTGGTGGGAGGGGAAAGTGGGAGCCAGAGTTGGAGGATGACATAATCCTCACGTGACCAGGAGCTGCCGTGAAGTCCTTATATTCCCAGGCTTCTTTCTTCTCTGGGTACCAGCTTCTTACTGTCCTGCAGGCATCTGTGCTTGTGTGTCGGAAGAGAAGGAGGTAAATTCCTTAAATCCCAGCAGGTTGGGGTAAGGGACCTCTTGGGACTCCTAGGGCGGTAGTGGCTGAATCTAGTGATTGGATTATGTCCAGCTTTGTTTTCCCCAAAGCTCTGCAAACTCATAGGGGAGATAACCGTAATTTTTGAAGGGGGGTGGAACTGGAGTAGGTGAAAGTCTTGTCAGGACAGCCAGAGACTCCCAGAGATTTAATGATTGTTTGGAAATAATCTGTTTCTCTCAAATTGGCAAACTTTCCCTTTACCCCTCTCCGTCTCTTTCTCCAGTTCTGTTGAGGAAAATGAGGTGTGGAGTGGTGGACGGAGAATGGCTGGAATCCCGGGATGAAAACAGAGAAATTTATAGATAATTTGAAAATAGATTACCTCATTCGAGCCCACCTGCAAGGGGTGTGAGGTGGTGGGAGGGAGGGGACAGTGTGCCTTGCAAGGACTAAGCCTGAGGGTGAGAGAGATGTGGGGGTTGTGGTGGGGCAACAGAGATCCAGAGCCTGCAACAGGGACTAGAGACGAACCAGGAGGTAGGAAATTTGGAGCAATGATGGTTATGTGGATCCTTGATTCAAGATAATAATGTGAGTATTGTTCCTGGAGCTGTGGCCCCACAGATAATCCCCTCCTCCCTGCTCCCTTCTTTTCTCTCTGCAGGTCATAGGGTCTGCATTGACAGACTTCTGAGGCGAGAAAAAGAGGAAACTGTCTGGAACCATCACAGGTCAGTGGGAGAGATGCACTTAAATCCCGATCTCTGAGGATGGAGTTGGGTAAAATTTGCAACCTCATAGACCAATTCAGACTGTGCCCCTTCTCCCGCCCATCAGGGAGGCCATTAGACTAGTCTGCTGGAGAAATGGCGGTTTCAGAAGGAGAGGAAAGTGGGTAGAGAGGAGGAAGGGAAGGAAAGGAAGTTATCTTGAACTTGAGGGCTGGGCCTGCCAGGCAGGGGAGGGAGTTTAGGGGAGTATCTTGTTTCAAAGAAGAACTGACAATCCAGAATCCAAAGAGACCATGCAGTCTGACCATAACTTTTTCTCTCTGGACATAAGCAGGAAACATCATGCAGAAACCCTGCAAAGAAAATGAAGGGAAGCCCAAATGCAACGTGCCAAAGAGAGAGGAAGAACGTCCCTACGGAGAATTTGAACGCCAGCAAACGGAAGGGAATTTTAGGCAAAGGCTCCTTCAGTCTCTCGAGGAATTTAAAGAGGACATAGACTGTAGGCATTTCAGGGATGAAGAGATGACAAGAGAGGGAGATGAGATGGAAAGGTGTTTGGAAGAGATAAGGGGTCTGAGAAAGAAATTTAGAGCTCTCCACTCTAACCATAGGCATTCTCGGGACCGCCCTTATCCCCTTTAACGCACTTCTCTTCTGAATTCAACTATTTCTGTTATTAATATTTCCATCACTTATTTCTTTTTGTCTGCACTTACCTGCCAAATAGTTGCTATCATTTCACTCCAAACCTTCAATGTTCCTTTGATTTAAATTTGACTCATTATCAACATCTCATCTTTTGATCCAATCTCTCCCATTCATTCAGTAGGGAGGTTTCATTCATTTGCATGGAAGATGCTCATTGTATATTGAAAAGTGAAAATAACAAGTTGTGGAACTATATATATGTGTGTGTATATATACACTTTATTATGTACATTCTATATGACTTAAGCAAAGGAAAATGTCTGCATTTATACACCCAATGGTTGACAGTGAATCTTTGCACGATCTGTATTTCATATTTTTGGTTATCTGCATCTTCTCTTTTTCCAACAAAATGAATATATGTGCATGTATGTGTGCGTGTGTTACTTGTGTCACCAAAATAATTGAAACAAACAGTAAAGGAACTTGTCAACCACATTTGAAGGTCAGTGAAACACATTCTTATTAACAGAAATGTTGAAAAGAAATGTAAACCTCAAGTTACCTCTGGACCTCTTAGCTGGAGGAATAAAACTGGCAATTATCACAGATATACTTGCTTAAGACTCCATCTTTTCAAGGTGACAACATTCCCCTCACTGGGCTGTGGTGGAGAAGAAGTGCAGTGACTGAGCTGCACTTGGTGGGCTCTTCCTCCCTACCCCCTGCACCCACAACCCCAGCCATAGAGGACATCAGTGATTTGAGGGAGGACCCTGGCATGACTCAGCCAGGGCTCAGGAACAAGCCCACTGGGCAGGGAGGTGGCTCCTGTGAGCCAGGTCTCTGGTGTTGAGCTCCAAGCCAAGCTCTCCCCCTGGGTCCTGCCCCGCCTACTGGGTGCTGCTGCCTCTTCCGCTGGGTCCTTTGCTCTGCTGGCCCCCACTGTTGCTGGTGCTCTGGAGTCTTTGAGGGCCAAAGCCCCACAGAGTTTCCTGGAGTCCCCAGTGGGTTGGAGCCCTCCCCCCTCTGTCTTCTAAAGCTTCTGCATTATTGACACTCACTGTCCTGGGGTTGCTGGGGCAACAAGGTCTGCAGAGTTCTCAGCCAAACAGCCCCTCCCATTTCAATCACTTGGGCCCTACTCACCATAGGAGTCCCTTCTGGGAACTGGGTCCAGGTGCCAGTTAGGTCAAAGGACTAAGATTTTGTCCTGTAAGATTATCTGTTCTGAAGGCTCCTAGCAGCCCCACCCCACTGGTTC
>JAGFMF010012071.1:12772-48577 GCA_019455555.1 Galemys pyrenaicus | reverse complement strand
TGCCTGCCATGTACCTGGCCACCTCTACTAAATAAAGTATGAAAAGCCACTGAGGGCTCCAAGAGACTCCTTCCTTGACCCGTCTGCCCAGAACCATCCTGAACCTGCCTCCAGTGCCACCTCCATCCTGCCGCTACACCAGTAAAAACCTTTACATATTAAATGACCCAGAACTTCCTCTGTTTCATATTACCATACAGATATGTATACACATGTGCACAGGAGAGCATAGATGGATGTTTATTGTGACACTATTTGAAAGTCAAACTATGGTCTATCTATACAAGAAAAAAAGAAGACTATACATTAGTTAAAAAGAATAAGATTCTTATATTGAAACATCTCTAGGATATTAGGTAGACATAGTACAATGATAGCTGCAATATGATATTTAATTAAGCTGCAAAATGAACTTATATATATATAAAATTTAGGATGGATAGCCATCAAACTGATGTGTTTAATTGTAGGGAGGGGGTTGAAATTAGAGGAATGATATATCACTAAAATGAAATAGGCTATCTCCGGAGACATGCAGAATGGGAGGAGAAGAGGAGGAGAAAGAAGGCTAAGAAGCAGAATGAGAACACATGAGGTGAGGTGGGGGAAGGGCATGATGGTTAAGGACTGTTGGTGTTTTGGTGGTGGGAGAGCTATGGTGACCACCTGAGGGGAGAAATCCTATACTGTCAAAACTTAATGAAGTTGTAAAACAATGATACTTGATTTTAAAAAAGTTTTATTAAAACATTAGGCTACCTCAGTGGCTTTAAAAATCTCAGTGACTTTAAAACAGTTTGCTACTCTTTCACATCACAGCTCAATAAGAGTTATTGACTCTCCCTCATGGCTCTGCTCCACTGATTATTCTTGTCTCTAACCTGCATTCACCTCACAGTCATGTGTTCCAGATGGCACACATGGTTTCCAAGGCTAATGAAAGGAGAGTGGAGAGATCACCCAGGGTTGTTTCTAAGCTTTAGAAGTCTCATATTACATTTGATGACTTCAACATATGTGCAAGAGATTCTGGGAAATGCAAGAGAACACATATTTTTTGGCCAAACAATTTTATTTTAGGAATCTGTTCTATAGAAACAAAAGCACCAGTAATTTGAATACGTGTAAGAGCATGCTTATTGTTATTACTAAAAGTAATCTTGAATACGTGATCTGAATGTTAATTACAGAGAAATGATTTGAATAAAATAAGCAAATTTATACTACGTATACCTTATAGGACTTCCAAGGTGAAATACAGAGACACAAGTAACTCAGTCATAAGAAGAAATAAACAACATTGGTAAAGTTAGCTTCATAGGTAAATACAAAAGCAAGAAGTTTTGTATATTGCTTTTTTTAAAAGATTTGTTTATTTATGCATACAGGAACTGGGGTACAGGCCAGAGTCATAGGAGATGAGAGGATTCACCAGAGACAGAGTGGGGAGCAGTACAGGCAGATGGACTGAAACACACTGCTGAGGGGAGCAGTGGGCGAGGCAGGAGAGGTCTGCTGTGCCATGTGGGTCCCCTCCCTGGCTGGTGGCAGGGATCGAACTCATGCTGTAGTGGCTGTGGTTTGCTTCATGGTGCTGTGCTTAACCCATTGCACCACCAGGGAGGCCCCAATTTTGTATATTGCTTTATAATTTATCTTTTTTCCTATATGATTTAAAAGTAATAAAAATCATTGTAAAGTTATATTAATATGCATGATCATTATGAAGATATTATTTTTTCCAGGGGAGACCACTAACACAAATTATGTAGTCACGTTTCCCACATATGGGGAAATCACAGTGGTCAGCTTATCTGGAGTGTAATGGATAAGCCTCAGCCTGGGAAAACCACCCTCATGACCATGTTATCTCTCCTCTCAGGCTAAGTATAAAGATATTATTTTTGGCAATAACAACATAAACGGGGTTAAAACTATAAAGACATAGATTTCTTATATATTACCACAAATAATTAGTATCTTTATATAAAATAAAAACTTGATTGTTATAAAAGTAAGATGTTAATTGTATTCTCTGAAGTTACTTCTAAATAAAAAAATAAAAAACATACAGAAAAAGGGCCTCCCTGGTGGAATAGTGGGTTGAGCGCATATTGTGAAGCATCCACAGCACAGTAGCATGAGTTCGATCCCTGGCCAGGGAGGGGACCCACATGGCACAGCAGACCTCTCCTGCCTCGCCCGCTGCTCTCCTCAGCAGTGTGTTTCAATCCATCTGCCTGTTCTGCTCCCCGCTCTGTCTCTGGTGAATCCTCTCATCTCCTGTGGCTCTGGCCTGTACCCCAACTCTTGTATGCATAAATAAATAAATCTTTTAAAAAAATATATATACAGAAAAAAAATAACAGCAGAATTAAAAGAGTAGATGCAAAAATTTGAGTGATTACGAGTGACTAATAATAGGGAACTGAGGAACAAAAAGGTATAAGATATATATTGAAAACAAAATAGTGAAAGGACAAATGTTCGTCCCTATAAATAATTACTTTAGAACCACAAAAGACCTTGAATAACCAAAATAATACTGATGGGGGATAAAAAAGGCATCAAGCTCCCTGGCTTCAAATTATGCTATGAAGCAACAGCAATCAGAACAGTATGGTACTAGAAATAAAAACAGGCACAGAGATCAGGGAAATAGACAAAGAGCCCCCAAATAAACTCATACATATATAGACAATTAATTTTGCAAAGAAGCTATTGGCATACAATGGAGAAAGGAAAGTCTTTTCACTACATCATGCTGGGAAAACTGGACAACCACATAAAAAAGAAATGAAACTAGATCACTATCTTACACCATATACACAACTAATTCAAAATGGATTCAGGATTTGACTATAAGATCTTAAACCAATGGTTTAAGAAGAAAATGCAGGTAATAAGTTCTACATTGGCCTTAGTGATATCTTTGTGGATTTGCCACTCACATGAGGGAAACAAAAAAATATACAGACAAATGGGACTATATCAAACTAAATAGCTTCTGCAGAAAGAAACCATCATTAAAATGAAATGCAGTCCACTGAATGAGAGAAAATATTTTCAAATCATACATCCAACAAGGGGTTAATAACCAAAATATATAAACAATTCACATGACTTAACAATAACAAACTATAACACAATTAGAAATGGGCAGAGATTCTAAATAGGCATTTCACCAAACAAGACATACAGAAGACCAACAGACACATGAAAAGACATTCATCAGTTTCATTAGGGAAATGCAAATCAAATCCACAATAAGATTTCACCTCACACTTGTTAAAAATGGCTTTTATTTAAAAAGTAAGTGTTGGCAGGGATGTGGAGAAGAAGAAGTCCTCATACACTATGGATGGGAATGTAAATTGGTGCAGTTACTGTGGAGAATACTATGGAGTCCCCCCAAAAAACAAACAAACAAACAAGCAGTAAAGATAGAACTACCACATGAATCAGCAATTCCACTTCTAGGTATTTATCTGAAGAATATGAAAGCACTAATTGGAACAGATGTCTGCACTCCGAAATGCACTGTAGCACTTTTCAAAATAGCCCAGATATGGAAACAATCCAATGGACAAAGGAATAGAGAAGATGAGGTATATATACTAATTGGAATACTTCTCAATTATTTTAAAAGGGTGAAATGTTTCCATTTGTGACAAAGTTGATGGAACTTGAAAGGATTATGGGAAGTGAAATAAATCAGAAAGAGCAAGACAAATACTGGTTGATTTCATTCATCCATGGAATATAAGAACAAGCAAATGAACAACACAAAGTCCTTAGAGTCCAACAACAGGGGTTGAGCAGAGTAGAGAGTGTTGGTGTTGTGGGTGAAACAGGTAAGGAGGTTGATTGGGGGGCCTCCCTGGTGGCTCAGTGGATTAAGCAAACCACAGCCAGTTTGGGGGGGGTGTAACCCACATGGCGTGGCAGACCTCTCCTGCCTTGCCCGCTGCTCCCCTCAGCAGTGTACTTCCGTTGATCTGCCTGTTCTGCTCCCCGCTCTGTCTGTGGTGAATCCTCTCACCCCCAACACCTTTGGCCTGTACCCCAGCGCTTGTACAAGTAAATAAACAAATCTTTTAAAAAAAAATGGAGGTTGATTGGATGACACTGATCGGTACCTAGACCTTGGTGGTCGGTGTGGTGATACGTTTGTTGGAGTGTTAAATTGTACTTGTGAAACATACTGTGTTGTAAACCAATGTAAAACATTGGTTATAAAAATATCTTTTATAATTTTCCAAAACTACCTATCCTGGTATCACGGGAGGAAGAAACAAGGTACTTAATAATAGTAATTTTACCAGATTTCATGTTTTGAAAAAAATTAACCCATTAAACAAGAGCAACACATGATGTAGGAAACCAGCAAGTAACTTTTCACCGTGTTCCACAAAAAAAGTGACTGGGAGTCCCAAAAATGAATTCGGAGGACTGACACTACCTGACTACAAGAATTACCATGAAGCTAAAGTTATGAAGACAGTGTGGTATTTACACAAACATCAATGGAACAAAATAGAGAATCTAGAAAAAAACTCACATAATATAGTCAAATTATCTTTGACAGGACCTCCCTGGTGGCACAGTGAGTTAAGCAACGCACTATGAAGCAAACCGCAGCCACCGCAGCACGAGTTCGATCCCTGCCGCTGGCCAGGGAGGGGACCCACGTGGCGCAGGCAGACCTCTCCTGCCTCGCTCGCTGCTCCCGTCAGCAGTGTGTTTCAGTCCATCTGCCTGTTCTGTTCCCCATTCTGTCTCTGGTGGTTCCTCCCACCCCTGCACCTCTGGCCTATACCCCAGTGCTTGTATGCATAAATAAATAAATCTTTAAAAAAATAGTCTTTTCAACAAATGTGCTAGAAAATCTATGCAAGAAAGGAGTCTAAACAGACCTTATACCCTCCATAAAAATTCACTTAAAATGCATCATAGACCTAAGTGTAAAATCCAAAATTCATAAAACTCATAGAAGAAAGTACAGGAAGAAGTTTAGATGACTTTGAATATGGCAATGACTTTTTAAGATAGCACTAAAAGCATGCTCCAATAAAGACTGATAAGTTGAACTTTATTAAAGTGGAAAACTTCTGCTCTTTGAAAGACATTTTCAAGAGAATAAGAACAGGAGCCATAACCTGTGAGAAAATATTTGCAGAAGACACATGCTACAACAATTAAAAGAATAAAAAATAAATAGATGCATATATTTTAAAAACCTGTGTTCGGATGTTTATATAGTACCTTTGTTCCTAATTGCCAAAACCTATAAGCAAACAAGAAGTCCTTCAGTAAGTGAGAACAGACTGTAGTATGATCATACAATAGAAAATTACTCAGTGCTGGACAAAACAAACCAAACCATGAACTCTCAAGTCTTTCACTTACAAAGTGAAAGAAGCCAATCTATTGACATTTTGGATAGAACTATGGGAATATAATAAAGTGGCTTAAAGGGTTGGGTAGAATGGATCAATAGGCAGTGCACAGAGGATTTTTAGGACAGAGAAAATACTTTATGTGTTATTGTAACAATGACTATATGTCATTAGACACTTGTCTAAGCCTACAAAATGTACACCACCGAGAGTGAATCCCTAAGGTAAACTATGGACTCTGGGTACGTAATGACATGTCCACGTAGATGCATCTGTTGTAACAAAGGCACCACTCTGGTGAGTGATGTTGATAATTGGGAGGCTGTGCCTGGGTAGACATAGGTTTTTTAGGAAGTCTCTGTACCTTACTCTCAATTTTGCTGTGAATCTAAAAATACTCTTTAGAAAAATTGTCTTTTTTTAAAAAACAAAAATATATGCAAATAGGATCATGTCCAGAAAGAGTGAGAGTCTCTTGAACACGATTAACTGATTGTGTGAGATGAGATAGAAGACATCAAGGTAAGTGGTGCATTGGCGCATGTCACTGAAATAGGGTTTATGGAAGAGGAAGAGGTTTGGGGTGAGGGAAAGACATAAGAGCAATGGAAGATGGCACAATTATATTAGGGCAGGTTGAGCTTGAGATGTCTGTGGGAAATCCAGGTGGAACTCTTTGGTATAATGTAAATAGAGAAGTGAAGGTATCTTATAACAAGATCAGACTAAAAAACCCACCAACATTCAGGAGGCAATAGAACGTAATGTCTAGGAGCACATGCTGTGTAATCAGACAAAACTGGATGTAAGTTCCAGATCTGGCTCTTCACTTAGCTGTGTGCACTTAAGCATGTCATATATAACCTTCCTGAACCACAGGATACTGTGGAAATAGTAATTATAGCATCTACTTCAAGATCCACAAAAAGGTCTCAAAATATATAAATTGATATCACAAATACTGAAGAATGCAACACGTCAATTAACAATAGGTTAAGCTGACAGAAACTACAATATTCAGTCTTCATTTTGGGAGAGTCTCCTTTTTGTATGTGAAAGAAATTGACATTTTGTTTGTCATAGATATTGCAAAAGCAGATTTCTATTTTAAGACACACAAAATTAAAAAATAATAACTATTAACCAAGTTAAAAATCTTTGTCTTTACAGCCTTAGTGTATTGCCTTCTTTATAATGACTTTTTCATCCCGGTGTTATAAATATTAAGTATTAATATTTATCGATGTTTCTTTTAGTGATTTTACAGTTTTCATTTGTTTAAATTTTTGATTCTTTTGGAATTTATTTGTAAGTATTATGTGAAATGGGGATCCATCTTTGGAGGGGGGATTGTTTTTTAAAAAGATGATAGCTATTGTGAGCAATAGGCATTTATTGATCATCTTCACACATATTGAAAGTTGTTATTGTCTAGCTAATAAAATGGTTTCGTGAACCTCCTGCACCACAGAGTAGTTTTTCCTATCCACAGAGCAGTTTTTTCTAGAGACCTAGCTCAGGTCATCAGATAGGGAATTTACACATGAGTTTGGGGCAAAACAGTGAGCTAGAAATAAGTAATCATATGTTTTACCTGTATTATATACATGTTTCATAAAACATTTTAGCCAGAGGAGCTGAGAATCACAACAAAACCTCTTTTTTTCATCACTAAGAATACCTACGTAATGTCTTTGACCAGAATGATCTCCCCTTACAACAATGGATATAACCCTGTATGTGACATACACACATACATAGGCACACGGGCATGCTTCCAGGTGACTTATTCAATTTCAGATGATCTATGGTTTCTTCAGTGAAAACATCTGATTTGGGTTAATGATCTGATCAGCAGGTAGGAGTTCATTGAAAACAGCATAAGCCTGGCTGAGGGCCACTAGCAATATGGTCTGGTAGGGAACAAAATTGCAGCAATGGGGCCTCCCTGGTGGCACAAGGGTTAAAGTCTCAGCACTATCAAGCTATTGCCAAGCCTCCCTGGTGGTGCAGGGAATCAAAGTATTGGCAGCCACTAGCGCCTGAGTTTGATCCAAGACCAGGGAGCTAACCCATATGGCACAGCAGAACTCTCCTGTCTCACCTGCTGCTCCCCTCAGCAGTGTGTTTCAGTCAGTCTGCCTGTTCTGCTGCCCACTCCGTCTCTGGTGAATCCTCTCACCTCCCGTGACTCTGGCCTGTACCCCAGCTCTTGTACGCATAAATAAATAAATCTTAAAAAAAAAAAAAGAAAGAAATTGTAGTGCCTCTCTGGTGAACAGAGAAAATGAATACCCCAGGGATAAGGGATCATTTTTGACTTCACAGACTGACGAAGACAAAAATGTGCTGTATGATAGGGGGACAGTAAAGTAGAGGGCAAATTGGTGACTGGCGTGCCCTCTTAACAACCCTTACATAATGAACAAGCGAATTGTGATGAAGTACTTCTAGTCCCATGCTATATTTCATGAACTAGCTACCTATCGTCCTGGAGACAAGAAAAAGAATGAAAGGAACAAATAAGCATTCTGAAATCCTGCAGGAATCATATGTCAAAATATTAATTATGGGCCTCCCTGGTGGCACAAGGGGTTGAGCATTGCATTGTGGGGTTTCCGCAGCCTCTGCAGGGAGAGTTCTATCCCCAACCAGGGAGGAGAACCACATAGCACAGCAGACCTCTCCTGCCTCATCTGCCCACTGTTCCCTCAGCAGTGTGTTTCAGTTAATCTGCCTGTTTTGTTCCCCACTCTGTCTCTGGTGGATCCTCTCACCCCCCAAACCTCTGGCCTGTACCCCAGTGCTTGTATGCATAAATAAATCTTTAAAAACAAAAACAAAATATGAACACTATTGGCTTACATTTATTTGTGAGTCCTAAGATGCAGTTTTTCATATTTTGACAATTCTGAAATTGGAATTTATTTTACAGTGGATATTTGTACTTGAATCCGTTTTCCTGAAAAGATTATTGAAATTTAGTGATGATGCATCTTACAACTGAAGATATTTTTGACTGAGGGAAATATTTTTACATGAATGAAATAGACATAAAGTGATTAGCATTTTTTGTAAGGGATAAACTGGTAGAATCAGGTTTTTTTTCCTGTAAAATCTAATCGGAGAAAATCAGTTATTTGTGATGGGAGATGAAAAATAGATTAGGAACAAAGGAGAAAGTTTTCTCTGAGTATTTTTTAAAAAGATTTATCTATTTATACATACAAGAGCTGGGGTACAGGCCAGAGTCCAGGACAGTGAGAGGATTCACCAGAGACGGAGCGGGAGCAGAACAGGCAGACTGACTGAAACACACTGCTGAGAGCAGCAGCCGGCACAGCAGGAGAGGTCTGCCACGCCATGGTGGGTCCCACCCCCACCGCCCCACCCCCCGCGGCAGGATGAACTCGTGCTGCAGTGGCTGTGGTTTGCTTCATAGTGCGTTGCTTAACCCACTGCGCCACCAGGGAGGCCCTATTTTTGTATTTTTAAAATAAATTGAACCATTGTGATTTCTATTGGAATTGCATTGAATCTATACATCAATTTGAATATGTTGGCATCTTTTGTCTGTTTAAATATTTGTGTGTTCATTTACATAGTTGTCCGTTAAGGTGTCTCATTAAAGTTTCTCATTCAAGGTTCATCCATCTTGTAGTATGTATTGGAATTTCATTTCTTTTATTTTGCCAAGTATTATTCCATTGTATAGCATTCCAGAGTTTAAGCACCCATTCATCAGTTGGCAGGCATGAGTCATTTGTACTTTATGGCTATTATAATGTGTGAATATGTGTTTTCATTTTTCATGGGTAAATAACTAGGAGTGAAATTGCTGGATTCTGTGGTAACTTTAATTTTCACTATTTGAGGAACTACCATACTATTTTCCAAACTGGCTGTCTTCATTTGGGCTGCTATCACAAATTTCCATAGACTGGTTGACTTAAGCAAGAGAAATTTATTTCTCATAGGTCTGTAGACTGGGAAGCCCAAAATCAAGTCATGTGCATATATAGTGTGTGTTGAGAGCTTACTTCCTCATTGATGACTGCTTCTCACTATAACCAACCTCACATAGTGGAAGGGGTAAGGAATTGCTCTGACGTCATTAATTCTATTCATGAGTCATCTTTTTTCATCCTATTTTCTTCCCACTCTTCAGACTGCATCTCATTATTTTTTCCCCAAATCTTTAGGATGTTCTTCATTTTGATTGCCTTGGATATAACTTGCTCTTGTTTTCTTAGTTTCTTAGGGTGGAAAATTAAGCTATTGATTTGAGATTCTTCTTCTTCTCAAATGTATGTATGCATAACTATAAATTCACCATCAATAGTGTTTAAAATGCATCCCCAATGTTTTGCTATGCCGCATATTCATTTTTTCTTACATCTCAAAGTATTTTAATTACTATTTTATTTTCTTCTATATCATATTGGTTTTTATGGGTGTGTTGCTTAATTTCCACATACTAATCAATTTCTGAAAATTCTTTGAGTTATCAATTCTAATTTTACTCCATGGTGATCAGAGAACATACTTTGTGTGATCTCAGTCATGATAAATTTACTGAGGCTTTTTTTCAATCTTTTAGCATATGTTCTATCCTGAAGAATGTTTCCTGTGCTCTTGAGTAGAATGTGTATTCTGCTGTTATTATGTGGAGTGTTATGTAGGCATCTACCAGATCTGGTTTGCATGTAGTATTGTTCAAGTACTTTATTTATTGGTTTTCTTCTGCTTAGTTACTCAATCCACTATTTAAAGTGGTGTATTAAATTCTGGCGGCCTCCCTGGTGGCCTAGAGGTTAAATCTCAGCCCTATCAATTCTAAGCTGAGTTGGAACACCAGCCAGGGAGCTAGCCCACATATGGCGCAGCAGACCTCTCCTGTCTCACCTGTTGTTCCTCTTAGCAGAATATTTCAGTAGATCCACTTGTTCTGCTCCCCACTCTGTCTCTGGTGAATCCGCTCACCACCCCTGCACCTCTACCTACTCCCCAGTACTTCTACACAAAAATAAATAAATTAAGTGGTATATTAAATTTGTCACCTATTATTGTAAACTTGTCTGTTTCTCCTCTCAACTCTGAATCTCTGCTTCACATATTTTGGCGCACAATTGTTAGCTGTATATGGTTATAAATTCTTGATATATTGACCTTTTGTCATTATAAATATCTCTTTGCATGTCTAGATAACAGCTGTCTTTGCTTCTGCCAAAGTGCTAAAATACCAGAAGCAACTTCTCCATTTGTCATTTCTCCAAGTCTCTTCTGCAGTTATCTCCTCTACATGTCTCTCTTCCCTCCTTATTTCTACCTGGATATAAATATACATCCAACTTACTCTCTCCCAGCCGGCCCCCATTCTGTGTGTCATGTTGAGAATTGTGACCCAAGGTGATTGCATATATAAGTGGTGACAGGGAAAAAGGTACCCATTTACTGTGCTATGATGCCCCTCCCCCTGCACAGAGGTGTCTCTGTTACAGGGCAGGATGAGGGGCACCCCAGGACCCTGCTCTAAATGGGTTTTGCCATCTACTGCATCAACACAAATAAACTCTAGTGCATAAGACCTTTAATGGAAACAACTTTAATACAATTAGAGTGCAATAAAGAGAAGGGAAAGAGATAAAATAGTTTCCCCATGAAATACCCAGTTATCCATCCCCTTGTGGGTAAAAGCCCAACCAAACAGGGTTGGCCCAAAGCAGGACCACTGAGGCCTGAAAGTCTGCCATAAGTCTAAGGCATGTTTTGGTGGGGAACAAAACATGAAAGGGCTAGATGGGGCCAAGCAAGTGTGGAAGCAAAATCAAAATCAAGATAAAGGCTGCCATGGTGAGTATCCCTATGGGTCTCTCACCTATGTCTCTGCCTCTCTCAAGTGTTTCTTTCCATGTCCCCCAAGTCCTTGGTACTGTAACAAGGTGGTCCTCAAGAAAAGGGGAAGTCCCAGAATCCCTGTCCCACCCTAAGTGAGGTGGAGCTGAGCAGGGATAAGAAGATGCTGGAGAGAGGAGATTGGAGATAGAAGGGAAAAAGCAGGAAGCAGGCTGGAGAGCAAGAAGGAGACTTGGAGGAGGCACGTGGAGCAGAGGGACATGTGAAGAAACTGCCTTGCTTTTTGGTCTTGGACTGGTGGGAACAAATGTGGGTGAGAGACCCGTGGGGAGCTTAACAATGGCAGCTTTCATCTTGATGCTGGTTATGCTCTTTTCCTCCCAGATTTGTCTGATTCTTTCTGACCCTTTTCGATGGGTTGCCTCTGAAAGGTCCTTTAGAGTTGTGGCAGGCTTTTGGGCCTTGCTTTGGGCCAATCCTATTTGACTGGACTTTTACCCTCAAGGAGATGGGTAACTTTGGATGCTTGACTTAGTAACTATATTGTCCTTTTTGTATTGTTCCCTAATTGTATTAAAGTTCCTTTCCATTAAAGGCCTTATATGTTTGTCTTGATGCGGCAGATAGCAGAACCCATTTAGAGAGAGCAGGTTTGGGGGTTCTGGGGTGCCCCTTTCCCTGCCCTATAACAGTACCAGTCCAAGGCCAAGAAGCAATGGCAGCTTCTTCACATCTCTCTGCTCCATGTGCCTCTTCCAAGTCTCCTTCTTGTTCTCCATCTTTCTTCCTTCTCTGTCTCTTTTCCAGCTTCTCCTCCCTGCTCAGCTCCACCTTTCCCTGAGTGGGGCAGGAAACCCTAAACCTCCCTTTTCCCTGGTGACCACCCTTTACACATCTGTAACACATTTTGTTCTCCTTAGTGTCTTATAAGAAATGAGTTACTGGGCCTCCCTAGTGGCGGAGTGGGTTAGGCAACGCACTGGAAGGTGAAACGCAGCCACTGCATCACGAGTTCGATCCCTGCTTCTGCCAGGGAGGGGACCCACATGGCAAGGCAGACCTCTCCTGCCTTGTCTGCTGCTCCCCTCAGCAGTGTGTTTCAGTCAGTCTGCCTTTTCTGTTCCCGGCTCTGTCTCTGGTGTATCCTCTCACCTCCCTGGACTCTGGCCTGTACCCCAGATCTTGTATGCATAAATAAATTATTTTTAAAAAAAAGAAATCAGTTACTACCTTTGTTAGTTTTTCTCCTGCTGCTTTCAACTTTTTTTCTTCGTATTTAAATTTCAACATTTTTACTGTGTTTCTGAATATAAATTCCTTCATGTTTTGCTACTTGGCATTTGTTTAACTTCTTGGATGTTTGTGTGTGTGTGTGTGTGCGCTTTAAGTAAATTTGAAGTTTTCAGCCACTATTTCTTTGAATACCTTTCCTACTCCTTTCTCTGTTCTTCAGGTACTCTCATTGCACATATGTTGGGGTGCTTAAAGGTGTCCTACATTTTTTCTGAGCCTCCAATCATTTTCCTCATTCTTTCTTTCTGTCCTTCAGATTGTGTCATTTCTATTTGTCTTTCATCTACATTCATATTTTCTACTTCCAGTTTAATCTGTTTGCATACCTCTAATAAATTTCCCATTTTCATTATACCCAAACTCCAATTTCCATTTTTGTTTTATAAACTATTCTCATCTTTATTGACATTCTCCATTTGATAAGTATTGCCTTTAGTTCTTTGATAATATTTACAGTGACTACTTTAAAGTCTTTGTATATTCAGTCTGACATCTGGCCCCTCTCTTAGCCAACTTGTGTTACTTGTTCTACTTCGTATGGGTCTCATATACCTGCTTCTTTGTATTGACAAGGACACCATTCTTTTTTATTTATTTACTCATTTATTTTTATTGAAGTACCACTGTTTTACATCCTTGTTAGTGTTTTGACAGTATAGGATTTCTCCCCTCAGGTGTAGTCACGGTAACTTTCTTACTACTAGGGGCTCCATTCTTAACCAAAGTTTAATCACACTCCATTGAGTCCTCTTCCAGACTAGGCTTGTCCTTGTAAGGTCAAGAACAGTTAAGAATCCTGTTAAGTCCAGTTTGGCAAGAATCCTCCCACTCTTCAAATTCATTTAAATTCTTCTTCCTCTACCCTAGACAGCTAATCAAGTTCTTTGTAATTTCTAATCCCAGGACTCCCCCTTTCCTGCCTGTTCATTTTAATTCCCTGATATCACAGTTTCATTTGGAATTGAGCTCAATCTCAAGGAATACAGTCTTGCTTCCATATTTAAGTCTGTTGGATGGAATTTTTCTTTGACAGCATATTTTCTTTAACATAAGGTCTGGACTCTTATCCACTGTTTTCCACAGAGTTCAGCTCTTAAAAGACTTGCTGTCCAAGACTTGTTTCTAGTTTATTTGAAATGGGCCATTCTCATGGGTATGTGGTGGTATTTTGTGATTTTGATCTGTATTTCCCTGATGATAAGTGATGTTGAGCATTTTTGTTTGTTTCTCTCGCAGACATCCCTTATATCCCCTTGTCCTTTCCTCCCCCTCCCTCTTAACCTTTAGAGTGTTTATTGTTGTCTGATGAAGGCTTACAGTAAAAAATCTGGGAGAGAAGCATCACAAGACCAGAAACCAGAGATGGGATAGAAATGATTAACATAGTTACTAAATCAGCTGTAGAAATGAAAAGTCCTTAGGTGCATACTGCTATAGAAAAAGCAGATTGCTATAGAAAGTATCCAGGAAGCACAGACCAGAGGTAGGGCTATAGAGATTGGGAACCATTATAGAGAATCACTGGTCCTTACAAATAACCTAAGTTACAGCCTAAAAGTGATTCATTTAATAATAACAGTTCCACAAAGGAATGAACCCCTCCCCCAAAGAACACTATCAGGATAATTTCTGCACTGGCAAAAGGCAGCTCTCCTGCCCACCTGTGACTATGCAGCTTTTCTTTTCACAAAACTTTTCCCTTTGCAAAGCAGCAGTAGCAGCTCTTTCTGCCCATTTCTGCCTATGCAAGCATCTTCTCCTTTTCTTTTCCTAATATACCTGTCCTTTCAAAATGTAACTTTCACCTGCCTGTACCTGTGTAAATGTGTTTGTCTCTTGTGTAAATTTGCTGCATATGGCTGAAAAGTGAACTCTGATGAAACTTTTCTCAGAGGTAACTCAAGGACCCCATTCACTGAAAACTTCATCACATCAAAACCACATCAATGTCCACTGGTTTTTTAAAGTGTTTTACATTATTGAATTTTCTGCAATGCAAATATCCAGTACTTGTTTTTCTCTTTCTGACTTGCTTTACTACACACAATTTTCTCAAACTCCCTCCATTTTGTTGAAAATGGTTGCATTTCATCCTTTCTTTTGACTATATAGTACTCCATAGTGTGGGAATATATCATCTTGCTCCCATTGATCTGTCAATGAGCATTTAGACTTGTTCCTGTTTCTTAGTTATTGTAAACAATACTGAAATGAACAGTATGAAAACATGGATTTTTGTGTAGATGGCTTCATGTTCTTTGGATATATGCCTAAGACTGGGACTGTTATTGGGCAGAATGAGGGGGACCCCATGATCCCCAAATCTTCCTGCTCTAAGTGGGTTCTACCATCTGCCACTTAAAGACAAAACATACTCTTGGTACATAAAGCCCTCAATAGAAAAGAATATTTCTATTATGGGTAAATATCCAGTCAAACAGGATTGGCCCAAAGCAGGGCCACTGAGACCTAAATGCCTGCCACAAGTCTAAAGCACCTTTAGGTGGGTATGTTACAGGGCAAACCTAATATAAAATTGGTTTGCCTGACTGGGTCCTCACCCGCACGCTCGAATGGCACTTAAAATGCCCCAACTGCAGGCACACACAACAAAGGTTAATAAAGGGTTTTATTTACAAGGGAAGGAGAAATAGCATAGTGAATAACACAAGGGGAAGAGAGGGCTACAGATCTGTAAATATCCTACCAGTTCCTTGGAGCTGGAACACAACGGTATGCTGAGAGCTGGGTCTCCAGGAAAAAGCAACCCCCCAAGGCCCACGTGTCTGCTTTTATATTTAGCCTGGCTGCTCAACTCCACCCTCAGGTCCCAGTGATCCGCTCTTCGATAATGACCTTGTGGGATTTGTAGTTCTTGGATCTTGTAGGTCTGGAATGGGGGTCGAAGTCCATAACCTATTTGTGTAATCCATTCAGGAGGGTCTTTCCCCCTTACAGGTATCCATAGAAAAGTGTCAGAAACTGCCAGAGAATTTGGGAAGGAAAGGAGTAAAATCAAAATCAAGATAAAAGCTGCCGTTGTCAGCCTCCCCATGGGTGTTACCTAAGTCTCTGTCACTTTCAAGTGTCTCCTTCCATGTCCCCCAAAGCCAAGAAGCAAGTGCTGCTTCTTCTCCACATGTCTCTCTGCTCCATGTGCCTCCTCCAGTTCTCGTCATAGTCTTTCCCAAATCCTTTTCCCAGTCATTTCTGCTTCTCCTTGCTGCTCAGCTCCACCCTTCCTTGGATGGGACAGGGAACCTCAGAACCCATTCTATGGATATCACACTATTAAAGAACTGCTGGGTCATCCAGTATTTGCATTTTTGTTTTTAAGGTAAATCCAAATTGGTTTTCATAATGGTTGTACCAATTTACATTCCCATGAAAAGTGAAATAAAGTTCCATATCATATAGTGAATATTTTCTCCCATTAGCTAGAATGTCTTTTTAATTATCTTGCATGTTCTTTTTTTTTTCTTAAGATTTCTTTATTTGTACATATAAGAGCTAGGGTACAGGGCAGAGTCCAGGGAGGTGAGAGGATTCACCAGACAGAGTGGAGAGCAGAACAGGCAGACTGACTGAAATACACTGCTGAGGGGAGCAGCGGGACGAGGCAGGAGAGGTCTGCCTGCGCCACGTGGGTCCCCTCCCTGGCCAGAGGCAGGGATCCAACTCGTGCTGCAGGGGCTGTGGTTTGCTTCATAGTGTGTTGCTTAACCCACTGCGCCACCAGGAGGCCCTAGCTTGCATTTTCTTTTGCTGTATAAAAACTGTTTAACTTGCATTAATCCCAACTGTTTATCTTTGGTTTTAGTTCCTTTGCCATAGGGGTTGAGTCACCAAAGATATTTCATTGTTGATATCTTGGAACATGTCACCAATGTAATATTCTATGTATTTTATTGTTGTATTATATCTAAACATTAATCTATTTGGTGTTTATTTTTTGTGAATGGGGTTAATGAGTGATCCAACTTCATTCTTCTGTTACAGGACAGGGAGGGGGCACCCCAGAATCCCCAAACCTGCTCTCTCTAAATGGGTTCTGCCATCTGCCGCATCAAGACAAACATATAAGGCCTTTTTTTTTTTAAAGATTTATTTATTTATAGCTGGGGTACAGGCCAGAATCGCGGGAGGTGAGAGGATCCACCAGAGACAGAGTGGGGAGCAGAACAGGCAGATGGACTGAAACACACTGCTGAGGGGAGCAGCGGGCAAGGCAGGAGGGGTCTGCCACGCCATGTGGGTCCCCTCCCTGGCCAGCGGCAGGGATCGAACTCGTGCTGCAGTGGCTGAACTTGTGCTGCAGTGGCTGAGGTTTGCTTCATAGTGGTTGCTTAACCCACTGCGCCACCAGGGAGGCCCCATATAAGGCCTTTAATGGAAAGGAACTTTAACAATTAGGGAACAATACAAAAAGGACAAAGAATGTAGTTACTAAGTCAAGCATCCAAAGTTACCCATCTCCTTGAGGGTAAAAGTCCAGTCAAATAGGATTGGCCCAAAGCAAGGCCCAAAAGCCTGCCACAAGTCTACAGGACTTTTCAGTGGAGACCCATCGAAAAGGGTCAGAAAGAATCAGACAGGTGTGGGAGGAAAAGAGCATAATCAGCATCAAGATGAAAGCTGCCATTATTAAGCTCCCCACGGGTCTCTCACCCACATTTGTTCCGACCAGTCCAAGACCAAAAAGCAAGCACAGATTTTTCACATGTCCCTCTGCTCCATGTGCCTCCTCCAAGTCTCCTTCTTGCTCTCCATCCTGCTTACTTCCTTCTCCAGTCTCCTCTCTAGCTTCTCTTCTCTGCTCAGCTTCACCCTTTCTTGGGTGGGGCAGGGAACCTGGAACCTTGACTTTTCCTGGGGACTACCCTGTTACATATTTAGTACTGTTGTTTTAAAGTTTGAAGCCAGAAAACATAATAGTTCTACTTTTCTCCCTTTTTCTCAGGGTTGCTTTTGCAATTTGAGGCTTTATGTGTTTCCATATAAATTTCAATATTTTTCTTCATTTTCTTTGAAAAATATTACTGGTGTTTTGATGAACATTGCATTAAATTTGCATATCGTTTTAGACATTGTTAGCAGCTACCAAAAGGAACATTTGGCGGTAGGGAGGCAATGGGGGAGGGGGCCCAACAGACTGTGGCAGAAAACTATGGTTACCTTGGTGGTGGATGTGGTGTGGTAACACACATCCGGAGAGTGTGAATCATACATAGACTTATAAATCATTGTCACCCCAAGAAAAATACAATGCATTTAAAAAAATACAATAAAAATAAATAAAGTTAAGGACATATAATTATGTATCCCAGAATGACTCTATTTCTCTGTATCTCCTTTTATTTCTGATATCTTTGGCATTGTATGTTTTGAAGTGATGTTCCAAGAAGCTTCCAGATTTAGAATTGTAGTACCTTTTTATCAGATTGGATATTTTATCATTATAATATATGTCTTTTAATCTCTAATAATACTTCTTACCTTTAGATCTTCCTTTTTGGATAGTTTCATAGCTACACCTCCTTTCCTGCTGTTTGGCATACATGTATCTTTTGTTTTTCCACACTATGCTTTCAATCTTTTGGCAGCCTTACATTTAAGGGATGTCTGTTCAAACAGCATCTGCTTTGATATTTCTATCCAGTCTGTTCAGTATATTTACATTCATGCTAATTATTAACATATTTGAGTTTATGTTTCTCACTATTTTCTATTTGACCTTCATGTTTTGTTCCTACTGATTAAATTAGACCTGTGTTAATACAGGAAATTTATGGAACCCTAAACTTGTGTTTAAAACTATGGTCATATATATGTGTGTTGAGTAGAGAGTCTATAGCTCTCATTACTTTAAGAAGAGAGTTTATGCTGAACGAAAAAAGTGAGGGTACACAGCTAATAAAGAGCAGTGTGGGTTTGATCTGAATGTCTACCCTTTTAGCAACCAAGCTTTCCTGGGACCATTATGGGTAAAAGTTCAATATCCTTACTGATGTTTTCATAATTGTTATAAGTTATGAAAATATTCATAACACTATTAGTTATGAAACTTGTATTATTCTTTCTCACTATGACTATGGATTTTTCTACTTGTCCATTTATTCTGATTTTTAATCTTTTGCTTTATGTCTTTAGGTGCATATAAATAAGGGATTATTTTGCGATCTACTAGATAGATATTTTTCTGAATAAATGGTCCCTCTTTATATATATGAATGGCTATTGAGTGAAATGCTACCTTATCTGATATTTTAAAAAAATACCAACTTCCTTATAGATACAATCCACATTAAATATGCTTTTCAAATTCTCTTAGATTCACTTTTTTCTCTTCTTACAATGAATATTGATCTTATAGTACCATCTTATTTTCCTTTTACTTTGACTAGTGAAGAGCAGAGAGTTAGATCCAAGACCTGTACTCTTAGAACCTGAGCTCTATTGCTTTCCTAAATACTCTTAGTCTACTCTCCTCTTAGTCTCCATGTTCCTGGTTGATCGTATCCCTTTTACAACTGTCACCTCAGTCTAAGTGATAAGGACACCCAATTCTATATATCTAGCCCAAACTGCTCTCCAGTCCTATAGACTTTTATCCAATTCTCTAGTGAAACTCACCTCCTAAATGCACCAATGATACCTCAGTCTAAACAGGTCCAACATTTGTTGCACCATTAAGCACAAGCCTTACCTGCTCCAGGCTTCCTGCTCTGTGGTGTTCACCTGCAGTGCTGGCTCTGGTCACAAGGTGGCCCTTTATCCTACTTTTTGTTTCCAATACACATTCAAATACTGTTGAAAGAAAAAATATTCTCGTTACACTTTAAGACAATTTAAAGATATTAAACACTGCACGATACCTACTTGTTTTTGAAAATTTTTTGAGTCAAGATCACTAAAGGAATCTACTTGGCACATTTCTTTCCCATGAAGTATATGTTCGTACAACACACGTATATCTTCCCATTGCTGAAAGGTCTCTTAATTTTCTACTGGATAGCTTTTCTGTGTGCTTACTTCTGCCGCTTCTTAATTCCTGCCCCCTCCCAATTTCATCTTTCTCACAACTTAGCTTTATTATGATGATCTCTCAAGCCCTCAATATCAGGAATGCCATTTATTTTTGCCTTTACTTTTTTCTTTTTTAGTTCCCAATATCTATTGCCCATTTTTCTCTATTTTGTCCAGTTTTATTCAGTGGGAAGGAAAATATGATTCCTTTTGAAAGAAACAATTATTTGCCACTACTAAAGTATCTAGAAGAACAACATTTAAAAATTATATTTAAGAAAAGACATGGTTGTCTCCAGCGGTTCTGGTCATTTTTAATGGATTATTTACTTTATTGAGAGGCTGAAAGCACTAATTCTGGAGATCAACAATTATGGCCAGACTCTGGCTTTGTAACTTACTAACTATACAACCGCAGGTAATTCACTTACCAATATGTGCTTCAGTTTCCCCCTATGTAAAGTGAGGGCATTAGTTGTATAACTGTCATAGGTTTTTTGTTTTTTAGAAACCTATTGATTAGTACCTGTAAATAACTTAGACCGCGGTCTAGAATGTGGTGCACACAAAAAGCATGCTATGAACATTGCTATTGTTGCCACTGTTTTCTGCCTATTCCAAATTAATATGATTATATATATATTTAGAACTCTTCAATGGCAATAAGATTGGAATAGTAGGAAAAAATTAAAACATAAAAACTGGCATTGAAATAAAAACAGAAAAATCACTTTTAATGACCTCCCATTCCCAAGGGTCATCAGTGCATTCCCTTAAATCTTTTTCTATTTGCATATGCACATTCCCATATTTATTTATGGACCTCACTTTCTTGATTACAAGTTTAGAGCATCTGTAACATACACCATTGATCCAGAAACATTTTTTGAGAAAAATGTGAAAACATCACATATAATCCACACATCTATTTTATGATGTATTCCAATATGAGACAAGTTTTTTTTATAAAGAAGATCTTAACATAGATTTGGACACTTTAAGTCTTATGATATATGCATTGCTAGGATCTCTGACATTTGAATGTATTTCCTTGCAGTCTTTTCCTAAGCATATTTTCTTACTATATACTGAATATTTGTATTTCCCCAAATTCATATATCAAAACCTAATCCTGGGGCCTCCCTGGTGGTGCAGTGGGTTAAGTAATGCAAACCACAACCACTGCAGCACAAGTTTGATCCCTGCCTCTGGCCAGGGAGGGGACCCATATGGTACAGCAAACCTCTCCTGCTTCACCCACTGCTCCCCTCAGCAGTGTATTTCTGTTGATCTGCCTGTTCTGCTCCCTACTCTGTCTCTGGTGAATCCTCTCACCCCCCATGCCTCTGGCCTATACCCCAGTTCTTGTGTGCATAAATAAAATAAATCTTTAAAAAAAGCCTAATCCCCGCGTGATGTCATTTAAGATTGTGCCTTTGGGAGGTAATTAGACAGGAGGGGAGGAGTCCCCATGAATGGGATTAGCGCCATTATCAAAGAGGCTCCAGCAAGTTCCCTCACACTTTCCACCATGTGAGGACATAATGAAGAGACAGCAGTCTATGAACCAGAAAGAGGATCCTCTCCAGATGCCAAACCTGCCAATCCCTTGATCTTGGACTTCCTAGACTCTGGAACTGTGAAAAATAAATCTCTGGAACTCTGTCAATATTTAATCAGGAGGCAGCTGAGACTCACAAACTGAGAGATACCAGGGCTGCAAAACCAAATCGGCCATCAATTTGTATTACCTACTGAGATAAATCACTTAATTTCTCTGAAATTCAAGTGGATGCTACCACCTAACATCCATGAAGAACACCACGAGGTTCCAGCCTCATAAAGGAATGAGTACACGCAGATAAACATCGCACAAAGTTCTTCTGTTTTGGGCTTCTCACTAATTCAGACTGAATTACTTTTCATTCATTTCTAACTTCTAACCACAAGAATTCATTCAGTTGCAATGAAACATAAGCAAAAGATAAAGTCATGACGGCCATGAATGAAATATCTCTGACTGGCATCAAGCACAGCAGAACCAGGAAATCTCAGTAAGATGATGCATTTTCATAGTTCTCAGCTCTGATCTGAGAACTTCCACCATATTGGATTCCTACTCAATCTTGTTTTCAAAACATCTTTCAATCTCATGTCTGATTTCCTTCAAGTTCAGAAAACATTAGTAAGAATCTCTTCCTTTTTTCCTAGAGGACATTTTCCACCTTCATATTTCCTACCCACTCATTTCCTCTCATTCTACATCATTATTCCTAGGAAACAAAAAGTCAAAGAAAGAACTAAATGGTTGATAGAGGTCATCTCCTCCCTCCACTTAAAGCTCACTGTGTCGCTATAGATCCTTCCCCATGCCAAGGAAGTCACCAAGAGAGCTGACCTCCTGGGGAACCCCTCACCGGACTCTATTTCCCACCCCCATCGCTGTCCCTCACCTCACAAGGCCTGCACCTAACAGGAGTCTCCTTTTCCTTCTCCGGATTGGTGCTGACCCTCAGACCTTCAGAAAGCTGCATTTGGAGCAGCTGGGGAGCACTGTAACTATGAACTGGGATGTGAATTGGTCTACACCCTGGTCCCTTCCCAGCCTTGAGTCCCCATGCCGTCCCTGCTCCAGGTGCCCCAGCACCTTGTATTCCAACTTTGTCCCTCCTTATCCACTCTCCTATGAAACCACCCATAGCCTCTCATATTCCTTGTCTCTTCAATGCCCACTTACCCTCCATGTCTCTGTTTTCTTCCTCTGTGACTCATTTTGCACACCCCTACATCAAAATGTTTTATACCAAATTGGGCTGGGACACAAGGAGACTGCTCTTGTATAAGTGGAAATTTTCCCAGCATATACCCAAATTCTTAGTCATATATGGTTCTGTAACAAGGTAGTCCCCAGGAAAAGTCAAGGTTCCAGGTTCCCTGCCCCACCCAAGGGAGGGTGAAGCTGAGCAGAGAAGAGAAGCTGAAGAGGAGACTGAAGAAAGAAGGAAGCAGGCTGGAGAGCAAGAAGGAGACCTGGAAGAGGTATGTGGAACAGAGAGACATGTGAAGAAACTGCACTTTGTTTCTTGGTCCTAGACTGCTTGGAACAGATGTGGGTGAGAGACCCGTGGAGAGGTTAACAATGGCAGCTTTTATCTTGATTTTGACTTTGTTCTTTTCCTCCCACACCTGTCTGACTCTTTCTGACCCTTTTCTATGGGTCCCTACCAGAAGGTGCTTTAGACTTGTGGCAGGTTTTCAGGTCTTGCTTTGGGCCAATCCTGTTTAGCTGCACTTTTACCCATGACGGGGTGGGTCACTTTGGATGCTTGATTTGGAAACAATATTCTTTGTCTTTTCGGTATTGCACACTAATTGATTTAATGTTCCTTTCCATTGACGTTCTATGTTTTGTCTTGATGCAGTGAATGGCAGAACCTATTTAGAGCAGGGAGGTCAGGGGGTTCTGGGGTGCTCCTCATCCCTCTCTGTAACAGTTCCTCCTCAGGACCACCTCAGATGGACTTTCGTTAGCAAAGAGTGTCTCAGAGCTGCCCAGTGCCAGGATTACCCTAGACTGCACCAGTCAGAACCCAAACCACAGCAATCTGAGCAAGGTGCTCGTCCCTCATCCCTTGACCAACTTTTCCTCCTCTGCAACAGGAAAATTACTTGGATATCAAAAGAAGGTGAAAAAGGGACATGAACCCAGGCAGACTCCCATCATGTGAGACCCACGACACAAGAGAATTAGGCTTTCTATCCATGCCTGTGCCATTCTCGCCCCCCATCCTCCAAACAGATCAGCCAGAACTATTATCTCCTCCATTCTCCCATCACCCCAGATCTAGAAGGTCTTTTTTCCACCTGGGCATCTCAGAAGATCAGACCTAGTATTTGGCATTCTCTAATTATAAGAGAAACGCAGCATTTTCCCTTGGGGTTACTGTTCATTCATGGATTTATCCCATTGCCCTGTTCTAACCCCCCACCTGCTCCTTCTCCCCACTTCCTTTCCCTGTAGTTATTATTTTCCCCCTCACCTGCACTTAAGTGTATCAGGAAAGAAAGCTAGGAGTGGACGAAGAAGTTTAACTTTCTTCTATATACTTTTCAGTTCCAGTTTTTTAAATTTAAATGCTTTGCTTTTATATCACGTAAATATAACATACAAAATATTTTTAGGGGAGAGGTGAATGGGATTCACAAGATTTCTCTTTTCATTGGAATGCCTTCTTATATGGCTAAATTAACATATATTAAATAGAAATTATTTTCCATTAGCTACAAAGGAAAAAGCATATTTAAAAATGTTAATTGTTTACAACCTTTAAGACACACTCTTTGGGGAGAAAACTTACATAAAATAGTTTTTGCTATGTTGGGAATTTTTCATAATTTGTTAATTTTCATAATTATCAACTTGAGAATATTTCTAGTGATGCTGCCCTAATAGCTTTTCAAGTGTCCCCCCCAAAAAAAAAGCCTAGTTCATTGGAAATTTTGAGAACTAAATTTTTCTAAAGCAAATAAGCATTTGACATCTTCAGTAAATGTAACCTTGTAGACTCTACTGAGTCTCTTATTTTTGCCCTGTTTTTTAAAAATGGGGGGGGGGGGAATGATCTATCTTTTCCACTTCTGGAAATCTTTCTTTTTCTAAAGATTTATTTATTTATGCATGCAAGCTCTGGGGTACAGGCCAGAGGTGCGGGGGGGGGGGAGTGAGAGGATCCACCAGACAGAGTGGGGAACAGAACAGGCAGACACATCAAAATACACTGCTGAGGGATTGAACTCGTGCAGCAGTGGCTATGATTTAGTTTCATAGTGTGTTGCTTAACCCGCTGTGCCACCAGGGAGGGCTCCCCTTTTGTTTTTAAAATTTCTTCTGGGAATCTTTTTTAAGAATTTTTTATTTATGCATACAAGAATTGGGGTACAGGCCAGAGGTACAGGGGGTGAGAACATTCACCAGAGACAGAGTGGGAAGCAGAACAGGCAGATCAACAGAAATCCACTGCTGAGGGGAGCAGCCACAGGAGAGGTCTGCTGCGCCATGTGGGTCCCCTCCCTGGCCAGGGATCAACTTGTGCTGCAGTGGCTACAGATGCTTCATAGTGTGGTGCTTAACCCCTCGTGCCAGCAGGGAGGTTCCCTGGGAACTTTTGATTTTCATAAATTGATTCAGTTATGTTTTGTGAGAGAGATTCAGCCACTTAGGCTTCTCACTTCTGGCCTCCTAAACTCCAGGAACACAGGAGGAACCAAGCCTTGTTGAAAGGTTGCTGCCTGCCAGTCCACTTCCACACCACGGTCCCTCAGGCAGTGTCCAAGAAATTTTTAAGCCACTGACCATACTAACTTATTTATACATCAGGTGTTCTTGACAAGAGTAGTCTGTGCACCACATGAAATCTATGCACATTTTTGCATGTTTGGGACGAGTGGAGTACATGCACTTTTGTGAGGAGAGGATTAATACCTTAGGAATCCGAAGAAGTCTGATCCATGTGCAGAGTGCCATTATGAGGAAACTGAAGCTGTAAGACAGAAAAGGCATATAGGAGGAGGGCATGTGAGACAAAGGGAAAAGAAACTGGAACAGCAGCAGAGTCGAGTTTGAGGCAGTGTAGGACAGAGCTGAGGTCCTGGCTCCTAGAGATCCATTAGAAATGGACTGTCAGTTCTCAGATTCCCTTAAGAATCTTGAGATTCTTTGAGACCATCTTGGGTACAGCCTCAAAAGTCCTCACCATGGATCCTGCCTGTGTAAAGGTAGCTTAAGTCTTTATTTCTTTACAGTCAATGAAACTTACTGAAAGAATGGTGTGTAATAAAATGTTTTTAAAAATCTCAACCAGTAACAGTAGTATTGATCAAAGAAGACACCCTTGATGGAGAGTATACAGAAGTTCTTCAACTTCACTAGTGGTCAAAATATACAAATTTAAAAAACCCTCAAGTTACTCTTCTACCCCTGTCAAATTAGGGAATACTTTCTTTCTTCACAAAATATTTTCCATTTTGTAGGATGTCTTTCACATGGACTGTTAGCATACTGTGTAAACTGGTTATATTTTCTAGCAGGTCTTTTTGATCATACACATTTAAAAGGCATTAAGATTTTTCAGACTTTTAGCCCTAAGAATTTCACTTTTAGAAAATTTTCCTTAGGGAGTAATTACAATTGTATGTAAAGATTATGACAGCAAAAACACAAAGACAACCTAAATATTAAATAAATTACTATTAATTTTAACATGATGATGTATAATGTTTAATGACACAGAAATATTTGCATTGCATTGTTAACTAGAAAATATGTATACTATGGTAGCCCAGAGTACTGTAAAAAATTATATAGATGTATACATATATATGTCTGTATACATACGGAGAGAAAGAAAAATCTTCATCTCATTCAAAGCAGGGCAGTGACAACTAGCATCCCCTTCGTGCCTCCTCGCACACTTAATCGAGGCTATATATATATTATATATATATGTTACATATACATATAATTTACCAGTTGCTAACATCTATATAACCTTGGGGGTACATTTTTACGCTTTCATATGTGCACGTTTCACTCACCTTCCACCAAACCTCCTATGCCAATGCTCTATCCACTTTCTTCCCCTATTCCTTTTCATACAACCCCCCATGGTTAAATTGTACACATATATGTATGGATTATATATTATTATTTATGTATATAAATAGTGACAACAGTGAATGAAGTCTGGGTTATCTTAAAAATATATATTTCATTGTTCTATGTATGTAACAGAGGTAATTCAGGTAAAATTTGTAAATTATAGGAATGAAATTTTTTAAAATCCAGATTCCCAGGGCCTGCCCTGGTGGCGCAGTGGGTTAAGCAACGCACCATGAAGCAAACCGCAGCCACCACAGCAGCAAGAGTTCGATCCCTGCTGCCAGCCAGGGAGGGGACCCACATGGCTCAGCAGACCTCTCCTGCCTCGCCTGCTGCTCCCCTCAGCAGTGTATTTCAGTCAAATCTGCCTGTTCTGTTCCCCACTCTGTCTCTGGTGGATCCTCTCAACCCACCCCCCGCACTTCTGGCCTGTACCCCAGTTCTTGTATGAATAAAAAAATTAATCTTTAAAAAAAATCCAGATTCCCATAAACTTCTAGATATGTAAATGCTATATGATTTCTGCCCCCCCCATAACATTACAACATACATTATTATGCTATGAAGTAGGGATCTAAAAGTTTCAAAGGTAAAATTGACTAGTTGGGAATTTGCCTTTAGAATCCAACCTGGGCTTTGGACACAGTCCCACGGTATTGACACATCCAGTCAGGAATAATAACTGAGAAGACTGGTCTAAAAGAAAAAGATGGATTTGGGTTCAGTATCTAGTAAGTGCCTAATTACCACTTGTTGAATGAATAAATGTATGAACTATATACTCAAGTTGCCAAATTAGAGTTGTATAAATAGATTATATATATATATATATATATTTGAAAGGTCACCCGAGCACATCACCAAGGGCCCCCCTGGGCGGAGGTTCCGAGAAGGGGGCTGTGGAAGACAGCTGCCAGCAATGATAAGCTGAGGCCTGGTAGCCGCTTCCCAGGTGAAATAGTAACCCAGAGCAAACAAGGACCCCTAACTGAGAGGGGACATATGACTCTCTGGTCCTTTCCCATTGTGAGCCCCTGACCACAGGCAACACGTGACTAGCCGGTATTTTTCCACTCAGACCTGGCAGAGAGGGGCATATAAAAGACCCCTAACTTGTATGCTGGGTGTGACTTCTCCGACCCCCGCTCTGGGGATCGGGCGAATTTCGCCAGGGGGCGCAATAAAGGTTATTGCTGGTCAGAAACACGGCCTGGCTCTTTCTTTCTCCCTCTCCCCTCCTCTCTCTCTCTTGCTCTCTCGTCCAACCGTGCTGAAACCTTTCAATATTCTCTATATATGCAATTTTATTGCAAATTTGTTGCTTTTACCGAAGTCCGACCTAGGTTGAAGGTAACCAGTAACCTGAAGATAGATATTGCACTTTATATGAGCCAAGTGCTTTGAGCCAAGTGTTATTTAGAACTCCCAACAGTCAGTTCTGAGTTGGATGCTATTATTCTCTTCCTTCAGATGAGGGCACTAGGGCTTACAAGGTGTACCTAACAACTGATGATTCTGTACGCTGCACAGACTCCTGGCAAGTAGCGCTGCTTAGATTCTGGAGTCAAACGTCACCTTTTTCCTTTCATTTTGAACTCTTTCCCTCCACGAAATCCCAATGTAATTATAATGTTCTGCACTTTTAAAACACTTACCATATGCTAGGCACTGTACAAATATTAACTCATTTAATAGTTTGTCTTTTCCAATAAAAAAGTTACCTTATAACAAATACAAAAGTATCAAGAATAAACTAAAAACTGCATTTGAAAATTTCACTGCTGTCTCAGGTTTTTTTTTTTTTTTTTTTTTTTTTTTTTTTTTTTTTTTTTTTTAACAACCTGGTGCCAAACCAACTCTCCAGGACAGTCAATGACCGAATTGCAGATGAAATGGAGGCTGGAGAGGGAAGCCGTGTAGAAGAGTTCATAATCCTAGGAATGGAAGGCAGGAAGACAATTCTGAAAAGAAGTGGAAAAAAGTTCAGTAGCTCCACAGAAAGATGCAGCCCCTCCCTAGTAATCAGAGAAAGGCAAATCACATTTTCCGCTCTAGGACAGGCAAAAACAATAAGGACTGACAGGGGCAAAAGTATGAGGGAGGAGGAGAGGAGGCCGAGGGAGAGAGGGGCAGAGGGCGGGTCCACTTCTGCCGCGCTTTTGGTGGGAGTGGAAATTGGGGACCCGAGCTCACGGGTGACGTAGCTCACACGTGACCAGGAGTCGACGTGTGCAGAAGTCCTGATCGTCTGGTCCTTGTTCCCGTCTGGGTACCAGCTTCCCTCAGCGGTGCAAACGGCGCTTTCCCCGGCCAGGGTAAGGAGGAGTCAGCTTGCTGGAATTTTGCTGGTGGTTTTCAGAGTAAGTGCTGCCTAGGGATTTCCAGGGTGGGGGCCGCTAGGGCAGAGACTTAAGGGAGTCCAGGTCAAAGTCCTTCTCTCCACGTCCCCCCTCCAGGTTGTCAGGAAATGACCTTTGGGAACAGGACTAGGGGGCCCCGGAGAAGGACGAGGAAACCAGTGATCATTTAAAAATAATCATCTTCCGTCACTTCAGACCGCTCTCCCAACACTCTTCTCCCCCACCCCCCGCCTCAGTCTTAAAGATAGTTTGGAAATAATCTGCCTTTTCTGCTACCTGTCTGATGGGAAATTTGGGCAAACTTGCACAGTGGAAAGGGAGAGAAGTGGGATCAATAGAAGGTGGGAAAGTTTCCATAATGGGGAAAAAGGTACGTGTGGTGCTGGTCGGTCCACCAAGCTCCGCCCCACCCCCACCCCCACTCTACTCCCACTCCCACCCCCACCCTCCCTTGGTATTTCCGTTTGTCCGCAGGTCTGCAGGTCTGCTGTTCTTAGCTCTAACGCCCGGCTACAAAAGGCGAGGAAGTTGACCGGACCTGTACAGGTAGGTGAGAGCCCTGTCAGAAAGATCCCTCGGGTGGAGGTAGGCGAGGGGTGGGACAGAGACGAACCCCACTGTACCTCCCTACCCCCCCTTCCTCCACCCCTGTTGGGCCTGCTCTACTCTAGGGGAGGGTCTAGGGTTGTGTCCAGATGGGAAGCAGTGTTGCTGAGGGCGGGGAAGTAGGAAGAAGAGCCTTGGAAAAGGTTGGCGGGAGGGACGAGAGAGGAAGGTGAGGAGGCGGAAAGTGGAGGTAAGAGCGGCAGCCTCGGGAAATGCTGATTGAGTCTGCCAGGATATCTGATGATAGCTCTGAATTAAAAAAAAAAAAAAAAAAAGCAAATGCTGAGACCTGTCCAGAGCACTGGGCCACTCACCAAGCCTTTGGTTTACCATCTTTTTCTTGCTTCCTAGAAGTTATTGCATTCAAGGAGGAATAAGCAGGGGGGAAAAGGAAAGGACAGGAAGGGAGACAGCAGACACAAGATGAAGCCCTGTCAAAAAATTGAAGGGAAGCCAGAAAATGAGAGTGAACCAAAGCTTGAGGAAGAGCCAAAGCCTGAGGAAACGCCAGAGGAAGAAAAAGAGCCAGAAGAGGAGGAAAAAGAACTAGAAGAGGATGAAAATGCAGAAGAAACGTTCAGAGAAAAGCTGATTCAGTCTTTGCAGGAATTCAAAGAAGATATACACAACGGGCATTTAAACAATGAAGATATGTTCAGAGAAGTGAATGAAATAGATGAGATCAGGAGAGTAAGAAACAAACTTATTGTGATGCGCTGGAAGGTTAATCGGAATCACCCTTACCCCTATTTAATGTAGTTTCTGCAAATGTTTTTCCTGATTTTAACATTCCTATATAGCTTTCTTTTTGTTTGCATTTTCCTGATAGATCTCTGCCACCTTTCTGTTTATTAACTTGTTGCTATTAGCATAGCATGTTGATTTCAGTGTAGCTCTTGTTAATCTGCTTATTGTTTATCATAGTTTGAACCCATCTACAAGCCTCTGCCTTTTGGGAGGGCTTTACTCATTTGTACAAAAAGAGCTTGTTGAGATATAAAATGAAAAAACTTACTAAGCAATATGTGAAATCATATTTTTGAAAGAGTACATTTGTATATTACATATATGCACAGAAAAACATGCAAAACAAAAAGTACAGTTAGTGATAAAATTATGGGGGATTTAAAAAATTCTACTTATTTGTATTTTTCCTTATTCTTAGAATGTATGCACATTGCTAAAAATAATAAAAGTTTTATAACCAACATCAGTTTTCAGTATATTTCTCAAGGCATTGGGACACATATTCGTTGAAAGAATTTTAGAAGTGAATGGGAACTTTCAGAGTACCACCAGACAATTTAGAAGAATAAATTTTACATATTTTTCATCTGTAAAATAGTGATCTTTCAGGTACCTTTTGAGGACCAAATAAGATAATGACTGAGCTTTATTTCAAAGCTGTTTTTCCTATCTGCCCATGCAGAATTACTGCTCACCAAAGATTCTTTTTTTAAAAAGGTTTATTTATGCCTACAAGCACTGGGATACAGGCCAGAAGTATAGTATGGGGAGAGGGTGAGAGGATTCACCAGGGCGGAGGTGGGGAGGACACACACCAGAACAGGCAGATCAACTGAAACACACTCCTGAAGGGAGCAGTGGGCAAGGCAGAAGAGACCTGCCGCTCCATGTGGCTCCCTGGCCGGAGGCAGAGAGGCAAAGATTGAGCTCGTGCTGCAGTGGCTGTGGTTTGCTTCATAGCACATTGCTTAACCCATTGCGCCACCCGGGAAGCCCTCACCAGATTCTTTCAGCTGCATGGAATGGTAGAAAAAGTAGTTCTTATCTATGCTTAGGAACAAATTCAAGCAGTTGTTCCGGTTGGGTGTCAGCTTTAAGCTTTCCTGCTGGGCTTGCCCTGGGGCACTCTATACCAGTTTGATGACCCAGGATGGAGCCATTCCCCAGGGGCACAGAGGCGGACCACCCAGGCAGGATGTGGAGGGGCTCACCTGAACCCCACTCCTCTCCAGGGGAGTCTGAATTTGGTTTCTTTGCTCCAGCTGCAGCAGGTTGCAGACCCTCTTATGCGATGGCCTGGCGTGCCTGGAAGACGGGGTATTTCAGAGTACTAGGCTTCCTTTCACCCTTGTCCCCGCACCAAGGGGTTTGATGGAGATTTTTAGAGGGAACAGCATGAGACCTCAAAATTCACCAACTTAAAAAAAAAATTACTCTGTCCAGCCATGACTACTCTGAATGTGATCCAATAACTTGAGGTTAAAGTAGAAGGGTCCAGTGGTAGCTGGAAATGACTCCACCTAGTGCATACCTAGTTTAAATGGTAATATTCATTTATCCATGTATTAAAAATATTTTATTTAAGGTACATGATAGTTTGCGAAAGACTATTTTACGGCACTGAATGATCTTGGGACCTTTGTCGATAATCAGCCAAACGTGGACACATGATTTTATTTCTGGTGTCTCAAATCAATTCCATTGGCCTATATCTCGTGTACCAGTCTCACACTATCTTGATTACCATTGTTAACAAGTTTTGAAATCAGGAAATAGGAGTTCTCTTAGCTTATTCTTTAGGTTTATTTTAAAAATCCTTTTCAAAAAAGTATTCAAATTAAGTGATGCTCAGAACTAAAGGAAGATTGCCTCTTCCGTAACAATTTTCTCTGCAATATATCTTAATGTGAATGGCAAGTATTTCCTAACATCACAAATTTTGATTTATAATTCCATGTTAAATAAAACAGGTCATGCATTTTAAAGTGTAAACAGGGCATTTGGAACTCTAGTTTTTATTTAAATACAAAAGATTTTTAGCTTTTTGAGGTGTCACTGGTTTATAACACTATACTACACTGTAACAGGGTGGTCCCCAGGAAAAGGGGAGGTTCCAGAATCCCGGTTCCTTCCTAAGTAAGTGGAGCTAAACGAAATAAAAAAATGCTAAAGAGAAAATTAGAGACAGAATACAGGAGAGGACTAAAAAAAAAGAAAGAAGCAGGATAAAAAGCAGCATGGAGATGTGGAGGAGGCAGGTAAAGCAAAGAAACATTTTTTTTTTAAAAGATTTATCCATTTATGCATACAAGCACTGGGGTACAGGCCAGAGGTGGGGGGGTGAGAGGATTCACCACAGAGAGCGGGGAGCAGAACAGGCAGATCAACGGAAGTACACTGCTGAGGGGAGCAGCGGGCACAGCAGGAGAGGTCTGCTGCGCCATGTGGGTCCCCTCCCTGGCCAGCAGCAGGATCGAACTCGTGCTGCAGTGGCTGCGGCCCACTTCATAGTGCATTGCTTAACCCACTGCGCCACCAGGGAGGCCCTAAAGCAAAGAAACATTAAAAAAAAACTGCGCTTGCTTTTTAGTCTTAAATTTGTTGGAACAGATGTGGGTAAAAAACCCTTAAAAAGTTAACAATAGCAGCTTTCATCTTAATTTTAATTTTGCTCTTTTCCTCCCAGATTTGTCTAACTCTTTCTAACCCTTTTCTATAGGTCTCCACTGAAAGTTCCTTTCGACTTATGGCAAGATTTTAAAACTTGCTTTTAGTCACTCCTATTTAGCTAGACTTTTGCCCTTAAGAAAACGGGTAACTTTAAATGCTTAAACTTAGTAACTATATTCTTTGTCTTTTCTATATTATTCCAGTATTGCATTAAAGTTCCTTTCCATTAAAGGACTTATATATTTTTCTTAATGCAGCGAATAGCAAAACCCACTTTATTTATTTTAAATAAAAGATTTATTTATTTCTGCATACAAGAGCTGGGGTACTAGGCCAGAGTCGCGGAGGTGAGAGGATTGATTCACCAGACAGAGCAGGGAGCAGAACAGGCAGACTGACTGAAACACACTGCGGAGGGCAGCAGCTGGCGAGGCAGGAGAGGTCAGCTGCACCATGTGGGTCCCCTCCTTGGCCGGCGGCAGGGATTGAACTTGTGCTGCAGTGGCTGCGGTTTGCTTCATAGTGCGTTGCCTAACGGACTGTAAAACCCACTTTAAAAAAAACAGGTTTGAAGGTTCTGAGGTGCCCCTCTCCCTACCCTGTAACACCACGCCCGCCAACAAGGCACCTACAGTCCTCCACCATGGTTCACTGCGCCCTCTCCCCATTTGTTTTCCACTTTCCTCCTCCACCTGTGGAGTTTTACAGTCAGATTTCTAGGGTTTCTTACTGGTTTCGTTTTGAATGAATCCTGGTTAGTAAATAAAAGGAGGGCCTCCCTGGTGGCGCAGTGGGTTAAGCACCGCACTATGAAGCAAACCACAGCTACTGCACCACGAGTTCGATCCCTGCTGCGGGCTAGGGAGGGGACCCACGTGGCGCAGCAGACCTCTTCTGCCTTGTCTGCTGCTTCCCTCAGCAGTGTACTTCTGTTAGTCTGCCTGATCTGCTCCCGCTCTGTCTGTGGTGAATCCTCTCACCCCTCATACCTCTGGCCTGTACCCCAGTGCTTGTATGCATAAATAAATAAATCTTTAAAAAAATAAAAATAAATGAAAGGAACATCAACTTAGGAACTAATGGTAAATAATTGGGAACTTTGAAGTTTACAGTAAGGCTTAGTTACCACACCACACAAAATAAAAGAAGTGGAGGAACAAAACCAATGGCTTTATCAGGACGCTAATGACAGGAGTAATCCTGTGACAAATAATTCACTGAAAAGCGGATTGAAGGCTGTATGTGTTTGAAAGCAGCCCCAGCTCGCACACATGCAATCACCACTACCTCTGTAAAAAGGAAAGGCAAAAGCCAAGAGATAAACAGGTCTGTTCTCTCTACAAGGAAGTTTAAAGGAGGGTAAGGATTGGGTAGGGGGAGCACTTAACAGTGTTCAAAAGAGCTGTTACTTGATATTCAGAAACCAGCACTTTGCAAGTCTCAGCACAAACAGATGCATCAGTTGATGGACAGTTTCCTTCAAGTAGCTGTTAGCCAAATTATCTTGCCTCCATAGAGACCCTGGAGAACAGGTTTCAGAGGACCTCCAGGTGGAGTTTGGGGGTGAGTGATTCACCTGAAGAGGGCATGGGAGCTCAGCATCCTTTCCCCACACCTGGCCCCATAAACCTCTTCCAACCTGCTGTGCCTGAATAACGTCTCTGTCAATCTGTGACCTAGAGAGCAAATGGATTTCCTGAGTTCTGCGTGTCAATCTAGCAAATAATTCAAACCTGACAGACCTTCACATCAGTGTTGAGTCAGCACACAGGTGTGTAACTGTGAACAAAATGTTGAGGGGAGGCAGAGGAACCTTTAATTTGTAGCTGGCAGGTCGGAAGCACAGGTAATGATCTGCGCTTATGATTGGCACCTGAAGTGGAGGGAAGTGTGGAATCTGGTGCTATCTCCAGGCAGTGTCAGAATTAAGTTGAAATCTCAGACCCCCCTACTCAACAGTTTTTTGGTATAGGGGAGCCTGCACACACACCCGTGCGTGCTGCAACTGGATCCAAGGAGCTTTTTCAATCTGTCAAAAATAAGAACTAACTAAATGGGAGGAGATACAGCAGAAAATATTGTCATGCTACTAATGCTTGAGTCTCAGATTCCTGATGGGAAGTTTAAACCTTGAACTTAGGAACTAAAGGGGGGGGAAGGGAGGAGGGAAGAGGAGTGTGTGTGTGTGTGTGTGTGTGTGTGTGAGAGAGAGAGAGAGAGAGAGAGAGAGAGAACTCTTTAAAGGTAAAAATCTGTACTACCAATACATAAAAATCATCAATTTTGAGATCTCCCTCTTGGCTCAAGAGATTAAGTCTCAGTGCTATCAAGACACTGCAGCATGATGCAGCATGAGTTTGCTCCCCAGCCAGGGAGCTGACATACATGGCGTAGCAGACCTCTCCTGCCTCACCCGCTGCTCCCCTCAGCAGTGTATTTCAATAAATCTGCCTGTTCTGTTCCCTGATTTGTCTCTGGTGAATCCTCCCACCCCCACCCCTGCACCTCTGGCCTACACCCCAGTTCTTCTATGCATAAATAAATATTTTTTTTAAAAAATCAGTTCTACCAGACTTTAAAATAATTTCTTGCTTATTCTGTTACCTACATAATTTATTGCAAAACATTTGGAAAATCATAAATCAGAACATAGCTTACCACCCACCACAAGAATCAAAAGCAATTATAAATAAAACTTTAGTATGTTTTGTTTGATCTTATATACAATATGTGTAAACCTCATCAATCAATAAATAATACATTAGCCAAGGACGTCATGGGAGACAGCAGGCCCCCAAAATAGCTTTATTTCTACTTCTGCAACTGTCTTGTTTGATAATATAGGTGAATCTCCTACTTTTTCTATTTCTCAGTTTCCCAATCTGTAACATGCTCTTGCACTGAAATAATACATACTCTGTGAAAGCTTAGAACAATTAATGATCTTATACATCCTTATTAATAAATCCAAATCAGGTAAAGGACACAGAAAATATGACCATAAAATCTAATGTTTGATAAGCCTGCTAATCCAGTCTTCTGGCCTCAGAGTTTATTTTGTTTCAATCCTTTCTGATGACTTTGCACATCAGTATCCTATCAGTACATAAATGGATAATAGTATACAAATACATTAGACTTTTTTCTTTTTTTTAAAGATTTATTTATTTATGCATACAAGCACTGGGGT
>JAGFMF010012070.1:266665-295995 GCA_019455555.1 Galemys pyrenaicus | reverse complement strand
CGTTCTTCTAGCTTCTTGTATGTCTATTTTCATTTCTTTTTTCATGTTTGGGAAGTTCTCATCAAGAATCTCTTTGAAAAGGTTCTTGGCACCTGCTTCCCTCTCTACATTTTCTGGTATGCCTATGACTCTTATATTACCCCTCTTCAAGGTATCAGATTGGACTTGAAGTGTTTCTTCATTCTTTTTCATTTTCACTTCTCCTTCCTTATCTTTCTTGGTTCTTTTTATGTCTGTGTCCTCCAGAGTACTGACTCGCTCTTCCAGTTCTTCTATTCTGTTTTTCTGGTAATTTTTCAACTCCTCCAATTCTCTCTGATTTGCTTCATTTGTTTTTCTTTCCCTTTCTTCCATTTCTTTTATTTTCTTTTGTTGAGACTCCATCTCATTCCTCATTTCCTTTATTGTGATCTTATCCCTTTCTGCATTTCTGTTAACTCTTTGACTGTGATCCTATCTCTTTCTGCATTGTCTCTTAACTCTTTTATTGTTCTCATCATGGCCTTTAGAATTTATTTGTCTGATAGATGTGCATATTCCTCTGTGTCTATAATATCTGGTTCTGGATGTTGACTTTCTTTCTGCGGTGTATTGTTTTTGGGTGAAACTGCTTGGTCATTGGTATTTTTCTTTCTTCCCATTGTTAACCTTCGGGTTAGAGTCTGCTGTGTCCCGGTCCTGCTGGTGCTGGTGGGCATGGTTTCTTATTTCTTTTCCTGGGGTTTTGGGTATTTCTGCCTGATAACTGTTCCTCTGCGGCTGGGAACAGGTTACAGTAGTATTCTGTTTAGGCAGATGTTGAAAGAACAATAACAGGTAAGAAAGAAAAGAAAAGATAACAAACAAACATACCAAGAACAGTGCCAGCACTGAGAAGAACAGAAAACCTGAACCAATGAACAAGCATAGAGGGAACAAAGCAGAAACTAAACAGGTAGAAAAAGAAAAGGGAAAGAGAGAGAATAAAGAAAAGGGAAAGAGAGAGAATAAAGAAAAGGGAAAGAGAGAGAATAAAGAAGAAACAGATAGACAACTAGGAACAAAGCAAGAACAACCAAAAAGACAATCAGACCAAAAAAAAAAAAAGGCTAGGACAAGATTCAAGGGAGACAAAGGAGGGGAGAGGAAAAATAAAAACACCAAAAGCTAAAAGCAACTGGAACAAAACAATCCAAAACCAAAACCTAGCAGAAAAAACAAGCAATCAAAAACTAACACACAATCACAACTACAGCAACGAAAGAAAACAAAACAAAACCAAAAAAAACCACCCCACTAGGGTGGGGGGGATACAGGTGGTGGTGGTTCTGATTGACTCACAGCAGCAGATAAGGGCCCGTGTGGTAACTGGGTGGGAGATTAGGTTCCTGAGAACTTTCACCTGAGGTCTAGAGTTCCCAAATGGACCCTTATGTAGGAACTAGTTCTGTATGGCTCCTCTCAATATCAGTGTCCGTGTAGGGATTGGAAGCAGCCACGCAGCAGTTGGCACACTAGCTGTGTCTGTCCTGAACTATGCCCGTCTGACCTCCTCCGGATGTCCCTGGACTCTGGATCTGGACGTTGGAGAGGATTTTCTGCATATGGAGTGAGGCCTCTTTTATCTGACTTTTAAAGCTCAGATCTCAGCTTGCAAGCGTTTCTTTGTGACCTGCGGTCCCCCCGGTGCAAAAAATCCCAATATGGTGCTCCCAGGGAGCCGGGCAAGCTAGGATCCTGAGTTGGGCTGCACTGGCGCTCCAGCCCAAATTCGCTCTGTCTGTCTGCACCAGCCCCAGGCAAGCAGCTCCTGGCTGTGTTTTCCGACTGACTTTTAAAGCTCAGATCTCAGCCTGCAATGGTGGCTCTGCAGCTCGTGGTTCCCCCAGTGCAAAAAATCCCAATATGGTGCTCCCCTGGAGCCCAGCACGCCAGGGTCCCAAGTTGGGCTGCACTGGTTTTCCAGCCCAACTCTGCTCTGTCTGTCTGCACCAGCCCCAGGCAAGCAACTCCTGGCTGTGGCATTTTCCTACTGACTTTTAAAGCTCAGATCTCAGCTGCAAGGGTTGCTTTGTGACCTGAGGTCCCTCTGGCATGAAAAATCCCAATATGGCGCTCCCAGGGAGCCAGCACGGTAAGATCCCCACTAGGGCTGTACTGGCGTTCCAGCCCAACTTTGCTCTGTCCCTCTGTGTCCACCCCAGGCAGCAGCTCCTGACCGTGGTGTTTTCTGACCGACTTTTACAGTTCAAGTCTCAGCCTGCATGAGCTGCTATGCCTCCAGCAGCCCCGCTGCCACTCTCCGCTCTTGGAGTGGCACCCTCGGAGTGCAGGGTTTGCCCCGTCCTTACTTCAAACAGAGTTCATTTAGAGATTCCTACTTCTTTCCATCGGACTGATGTTTCCTGTATGTAAACTGACAGTCTGTTTTCTGGTTTTTCTCTTTCCTTTTTTGGCATTCACTGATATGTGTATCTGGACACGATGAGTCCAGCATCTTCACTCTGCCGCCATCTTCCCAGGATCTCCAGCAGCTCTATCTTAACATCAAAGTGTATCTCCCTTCCATATGACCTCAACATTCTCCTTGTCCTCCCCCTTTCCCTCACCAGATGCCTTTCACTTGTGCATATTTGCACATTCCTGAACTAGGGAGACAGGTACAGAGGTCAAGCACAGAGACAAGCACATTCCTGAACTAGGGAGACAAGCACAGACAAGTTGCCTTGTGCTGGGGCTGCAAGGAGAGTTTCAGTCAGTGACCAGGACACCACTCAGGGAGGAACTGAGGTGCTTTGTCCAAACAACAAACTCACCCCTGGGGGTGAATTTGGGATTGAATCCTCAGCCTCTGACATAACTGAGTCTGCACAAGCAAGCCCCACTATGTCTAGATACTTGGCTCATACACATTATGTTTTCAGAATGGAGTGGGTGACAAATAGTCTTTCAGGCCCTAGGTATGGGCCTTCCCTCATCCCTTCTTCCTCTCCCTCCTACTTCCTCCTTCTTGTCCTCTGTCTCCCCACTTGTCCCCTGCAGTCACACTGACTGACTCTATCTGCCTCTGAAGCAGCTCACTTCTGTCCATGACTGTCTGAACAAGTGGTGTTTCTCCCTGGCACACTGAACTGAACTGGTGCAGGGCGGGGTCCCAGTTGTCATCAATGAGGTCACCAGACACCCCTCCATGGGACCCCCGGGCCTCCCTCTGTGCACACTATTTTCAGAAGGGCACTAGTTCATGTTGCTCACACCTTATTTTATGGCCCTGATATTTCCCTTTCACATGACAGCTTGGGAATGACAGTGCTGGTGAGGGTGATGTTTATAGACTCAGCTGGGGCCTGCAGGACACCTGGCACAGGAACAGTGTTGGTCCTTAATAGGAAGCTTCTGGAGCCTCTTCCCTCTATCCAGCAACACTGCAGATACTGACACTGTTAGCTCAAGGTGTTTTTGAAGCCAGGGTCAACTCAGTGACTCTCTGTGACTAAGTGGCACAGCAAAGTACAGGGAACACCACTGGCACAGGAGACCGAGAGAACAACCATATTCAAATTAATAAGCAATCCTTATTAAAGAAATTAAAGTTTGGGACCTCCCTGGTAGTGCAAAGGGTTGAGTGCCATACTGTGGCATTCCATAGCCACTTCAGCACATGAGTTCGACCCCCAGCCAGGGAGGGGACACACATGGTGAGGCAGACCTCTCCTGCCTCACCTGCTGCTCCCCTCAGCAGTGTAGTTCAGTCAATCTACCTATTCTGCTCCCCACTCTGTCTCTGGTGAATCTTCTCACTTCCTGCCTTATCTGTATCCTAGCTCTTGTATGCATAAATAAGTAAAAATTTTTTAAAAAGAAATTAAAGTTTATTTTGAGAAAAAAGAACAAGAGCAAGAACTGAAGGGCAGTGATGCCAAGAAGGGTCTAGAAAAATTTAAGTATTTCTATGTGCATTATGGGTCAATGTCTAGGAAATATTTAAATATTTTTTCTGTATTATAAAATCACATCGTCCTATTTTGTGGTGTTTTTCTCCTGGCAGTATATGCCTCCATGCAGATGTACCCATTTCCACAGCTCTTATCTTAGAATTTCTCTTTTTATCTTTTCTGTCCATGGGCTCTTAAAATGTACAGTCCAGGTTAGCCTTACATATTGGCCTTAAAACTGACTGCCCTCATTACCCCTCCTGAATTTCTCAACCCTAACTCTGAAGCCTCTTTAACTCTTGGAAGTCCCTGCCTGTGCTGCCCCTGAAGCTGCCTTATTAACCCTAACTTGCCCTAAGACTCATTCCCCCCACTATGGAATGCGCCCCAACTGCTGTTAAGACAAAGCGTCTAGGTCTGCTAGTATCTGCTTCTTGCTGAAAATGGGCAACTTGGGGAAGCAGTCAGGGCTCCACCACAGGACAACGCTCTAAGGGACCCTGGGGGAAGGATGATGGAAGCATCATACAGCTCCATCTGATGTGCCATGTGGAGTCTGATGGCTTCCAGGTGAGAGGAGATGATTCTGAAGAGGGTGCTGAGGATATGGGCCTGAAAAGAGAATAATAAAGAAAATTAGTATGGGAACAGGAACAAGTCAGGAAGCAAAGAGGGCAGAAGTTGATTTCCTACAGAGATAAAGATGGATTGTAGCCAGATAGGCCCTTGTCCTGTCTATCATTTAAAGACTGGTATAATAAGATATATTTTTCTTTAATATTTCCAGGTTCTCCTATACCTCATTAGACGCTTAATGACAAACAGCATGTTTCTATTAAGAGGTCACAGACTCATCTGACTTTAGCCATCAGCAGGTCTAGAGCTTTGTGGTTCTGTATAACTACTGAGGGAGGGAATTCAGAGAACACTGCTGAGTCTCTAAAGCACGTCCTGTGCCATCCACCCTTGCTGTACCATAATTATCAGATTTAACACTGATTTTTCAAGAACTAGAATTCCTGAAAACCAAAAAAAGGCAACAGTATAGACAAAGTAGACAGGGTTCTCTAAAATAGTGTTGTTGTACCACATCCATCCCAGTCATAATTAGAGAGAACACAATGGAGGACATCTTGATTTCCCTCTTAGATCTGGAAGACAAGGATTTTCAAGAATCCTTGTCCAAATATTGTTCAAGAATAGCCTTGATTGGAGATTTTCCTGAAGAGGGTATCTGGGATAGGTTGAGAAAAATGTTATCAGGCACAACAGCTACAATGGTGCAGGGGCCTGTCTAATGTTGAGCGAGGATAATACATAACTTTCAGCCAAAAAGAGAAATGTCCTGTATTTTCTAATGAGAAGGCAGTAGTTGGTGCCTCTGGCCATGGCTTTGGAAATGGAGTTTGTATTCTCAGAGAACTGGGGGATACATAAGTATTTGATATAGTCTCTCCCTCTCTGATATAGTCTAGGTAAAAATCATCTGCCCATGTGGGAGAGGAGTGTGATCTATTTAAGTTATGAATGTGCCAGGGGCCATAGCAGAGGTAATTATGGGCAATTAACTGAGAATCTTGAGTTTGTGAAAGGAGAAATAGGCTAGATCAGCATCCCTGATCTATTCCTCCATACCCCATATACTTCCGGTAAGATTCAGCAAGAGCACCATATCTGCCCTCATCCAACAGACCCCTGGCCAGTACTGGAACTCTTAATAACAGGAACTGTTCTTGAATGAGCTGGTGGCACTGAGGTGAGTGTTTCCTCAGAGAATGAGAGGTCCTTGGATAGTGCTCATGGCTGTGTCTCTGTGAGGGCCCCACAACATGATGTGTTTGCAACCCTGGGACTCTAACATGGATAGTTACATCTGAAATTATATTACAGAAGGTGTGGTTTAACAGTGGAAAATTTTGAGAAGTATGCAAAACATTTGAAAGCAAACATGAGTATAAAATCCTATTATGTGCACTGAGGGAGAAACAACTCAGGGTCAGCTATCATTAAGTAGTGAAGGAAGTAATTGTGTTTTTATATTTGGTAGAAGTACTTCCGTTGGTGAGATGTCCCTTCATCCCACACATAAAGGCTAAAAAATGACTTAGTTTCTCAAAAGAAACTGGTAGTATCAGGAGGGGAATTTCTTGTACATCATGTTCCCCTCTAGGTAACACCAAAAGGCAATATAGTTCCCTCTCTTTCCCCTAAGATTTAAGGTTGAACTAGTGGGTGCTGATAAGACAGGGGAGACACCTGAAGACTCATCCACAAGCAAGTAAACAGTGACAAGAATAGCTTAATTGCCATGATAGGCAGGTCAATCAGGTTCCCGTCAAAGTGTACAGTATCACTGCCTTAATCTGAAGACAGAGTTCCAGCATCCTGGAGCCCTCAAAGGTGATGCCTCCCAGCCTGCTCATCCACTCAGCCTCAGGCTTTATGGCTAGAAGGTAACTATAGAACAAGCAGTTCACAATACTGTGTCCATGTGTCCATACCCATGTTCAGCATGTGAAAATAAGGATTCCCTAACCTGTATCCTCCCTAATCAACCAAGGAGGCTTCATCTTCAGTTAGTTCAGCGATTCCCATAAAGGAGGCTGGGGGTGGTATCGACCATCTCAAAATGTGTGACTACAGATACTTGAAACATTATTAAATTTCCAGGAACTCTCAGTGAATTCAACTGAAAACATTATGTAATAGAGACTTGCATATTACAGATTACATAAAACATATTGTTTCTATGTCTCAGTTAATTTAACTTCAGATAAATCTTCAATGAGAAAAGTGCAGGGATGGTCACATCTTTCCATGAATATGAAATACCAGGAACTGCAGTGCAGTCAGCTTCATTTATAGTATTTCAGTGGCTTGGAAGCCTGTGCTATTCAGCCTCGTTGAGGATACAAACACAGCAAATAAATCATTGGAAGCTCTGGAAACACACTGTCAGACCAGAGCTAGAACAACTGTGACCTGTTAAAATGCTCCAATTTCCAGGAATGGCACAACTAGAAAGCTCTGAAGCTTCATTTTGCCTTAGTTTTGAGAAAGACATTCTGTCATATGCAGCCACATTGAACACATATTTATGTCATCCACACCATTTTATTCATTCGTTTAGTCAACAAGCCTGAAACTGACAACATGCTCCATGGAAGTGTGTGGGAACTAGTCAAGGAGTTAAAGGTGCCTGTGCAAAGAGTGCCACTTGTCTCAATTGAGGGATTTGAGTATAATAAATATAATAATCCAAGCAGTGGGTGCTGGTGTAAGAAAGACATGGAGATATTCACCAAGCAAGTTCAACTTGCCAGATAGTGAAAAAGAGCTTCCAAGAGGGAGACCTAAAAAGGTGAAAGCTTGAAGATCACATGACCCTATAAGAATGAACTCACTAGAAAATAGAGGAGAGCTGAGAAAGGAGAAAAACACACCCAAAGAGAGAGGGTAACTTGTGCTGAGCTACGGAAAGACTCAGATTATTAAGGGAAGGAGTCGTTAAGAGTTTATCCAAATAATAGAAACAACCCAAGTGTACTGTTGAAAAGATGTGGCCTATATAGACAGTAGGATACTAATAAATATTCAATAAAGCCAGGTGGAATCTTGCCACTTCTGACAACATAAATGAAACTAATGGGGATGCTGTGAAGTGAAATAAATCAGAAGGGAAAATACAAATTCTGTATCATCCCAATTCTATGATGGATATAAGAGAGCAATCAAAGGAATAGAAACATACCAAAAACATACCAAACTCTAGAAATTTGACTGTAAAACTGAGGCTACCAAGGGACTAGAGTGAATGTGAGAAGCAACATGGAGAGGGAATCCTCCAGATCTTGGCAGAGGATCAGGGCATCTGGTGTGGGAGGTGGTGATACATGTTAGAACCTGGACCCCTAATCCATATACAGTCTTGTCAAGCTGGACAAAAGATCAACAAGGAAGACACAAGGACAGGAGACTACTGGGTCCCTTTTCACCCAGACCCTTATGTGTACTAGAGCTCAAATAAGTTGATCCATTCTTCAAGGACATTTTTATTGACTTCTACCTGATGCATGATGTTATGCTCAGAGACAGGCAGCCAAAAATGATCTTTGCTCTCAGAACCTTCCCAATCAGCACTTGTACCTTGAATCTGTCCACAAGGTACAGTGTTGGCGATATGCTGTGAGAATCCCCTTGCTTATGGCTGGTCCCATTCAACCACCAAATTCAAAACAACTTGTTAAAAACAACAGGAGTAAACTCAAACATGGGACGAACCGATGTTTCTCTTCTGTCCACAGAGCACAGCACAACACAGACTCTACCTCAAAGTGAGGAGAATTTCTTAGTGAATGGATTCAGGATTGAATGAGGAGGCAGATAAATGGAGGGATAGGAAGAAGAGGGAAAGAGTAGGAAATGAGAAGAAGTTAGGGCAGACAGACAGCAGGCCTCCACTTTTGTCTGGGAATGAGCCCAGGTCGCTCACATGCCGGGAGGACAGAGAACAGGAAACATGTTTCACTGCCTTCCCAGGGCCTCAGGGCACAAGCCCCTAAAAAGATGCCAAGATGTCTTCGAACACTTGCAGAAATGTTTCAGAGCTTTGCACATGCAAAGCAGGAGAGTCTCTGGGAGAGGCCCAAAGCTATGAAGGTGGCAGGCTGGAACAGGCCAGTACACTGGGGTTTTTGGACAGGTGAGTCAGTACTGTGTATTTGTGTTTGTCTGTGTATGTGTGTGTGTAAGAAACAGGGGTTGAGGAAGCTCTGATGCCAGAGAGCCCCCCAAAAACTCCAAAAGGCCAAAAGTCCACAAACCAGAATCAAGAACTATAGCAACAGAAGCTATAGCCAAACAGAGGACAGTACCCAATATAGGTCACAATTGCAAGGGACCGGGCCTCCCTGGTGGTGCAGTGGGTTGAGCAACACACTATGAAGCAAACCACAGCCACTGCAGCATGAGTTTGATCCCTGCTGCCGGCCAGGGAGGGGACCCACATGGCGCAGCAGACCTCTCCTGCTGTGCCCACTGCTCCCCTCAGCAGTGTGCTTTCATTTATCTGCCTGTTCTGCTCCCCGCTCTCTGTGGTGAATCCTCTCACCCCCCCACACCTCTGGCCTGTACCCCAGTGCTTGTATGCATAAATAAATAAATCTTTTTAAAAAAAACAATTGCAAGGGACCTCAGGCTACAGGAACAACAATCATGGGGTTTATTAACAAACAGGGGGAAACAAGAATGCTTACATATCCACAAGAGGCTGCCTGCTTCATCCAGACAGCATCAGTGTTGGCAGTCACCAGTCACCACTGCCAGCTGCAACCCAGTAATAGAGGTTTTTGTGATTCAATATGAATTTGAACAGTACTGAGCCCATCTCATTGAAGAACACCATTGATTTTTTTCATTTGTGCATTCAAGAACTCAGGTACAGGCCAGAGGTGTGGAAGGTGAGAGGAGTCACCAGAGACAGAGTGGGGAGCAGAACAGGCAGATCCCCTGAAATACACTGCTGAGGGGAGCAGCGAGTGAGACAGGAGAGAGGTCTGCTGCACCATATGTGTACTTCCCTGGCCGCGGATCAAACTCATGTTGCAGTGGCTTCATCGTGCTGTGCCTTAGCTCCTTGCCCCACCAGGGAGTCCCCACCATTGAAATTTTTTTAAAGATTTATTTATTTATGCATACAAGCACTGGGGTACAGGCCAGAGGTGTGGGGGGTGAGAGGATTCACCACAGAGTGGGGAGCAGAACAGTCAGATCAACAGAAGTACACTGCTGAGGGGAGCAGTGGGCACAGCAGGAGAGTTCTGCTTCACCATGTGGGTCCCCTCCCTGGCCGGCAGCAGGGATCGAACTCATGCTGCAGTGGCTGAGGTTTGTTTCATAGTGTGTTGCTTAACCCACTGTGCCACCAGGGAGGCCCCACCATTGAAATTTTTATTGGAACTGTATTGGATTTGTAAATTGCATGTAAGTGTAACCATCTGATATTCATCTTTCTCCGGATTTATTGTGGCTAATATAAGCACTTCCGGCTCCATCCATATTGCCACAAGTGGCATGGATATATTTTTTTTTAATTGCTGAGTAATCTTCCATTGTGTAAATACACTACAACTTTTGTAAATACAATTAGTCCCATTTGGCATGTTACATTTTTAGTTATGGAATATTTATAAAACAGAGTTAATTAAAAATAGAACACTTAGGTGCTGTTTTTCAAAAAATCTAAAGGTTTCTTTGCCAGACATAGAGAAGTATTTTAGAATGAATGATGTTTTTATCATATAGATGACAAGTTAGTATAATGGTAGGATAGTCTTCCACCTTTACTCTGATGGAACTCTAAGTGGAATTGTTCTTTTGGTGCTGCTTCATGGTGCCACCAGATAACAATGTTGCAGTTAAGTGACTTTTAATTATAGTGTAGTGTTACTATGCTTTATACAATAACCAGCGGGGAACTAAGCAAATTCAAAAAGTGAAATCAGTAATAAAGGTAGAAGCACATCTCACAGTCTGTCACCTGTGTCTGTAAAATCCACCATTGCTGATTCTGGTCACACGTCACTGGACCTGGCAGGGTCAGACACTCTCATCCAGTGGACTGTCCTTTCTGACTGGACGTGGGGTGTAAATTTATACCTGGAGAGCAAGGGAACATTATAGCTGTCCTGAGTGAGTTGATTCATGTCTTCCTATCTTTGCCTGTCTGCGGAGAGGAAAGGAAAGAACTAAATGCATCCAGAGCACCATCTACAGTCATTTCCTCTGTCCCTACTTCCCTCTAAAATACAACCTGTTGTGTCATGTCATCTCTTCTTTGGGTCCCACTGTCCTCACTCAGGCTAAAGTCCAAGCCTCATGACAGAGCTTGAGAGTCTTGTCATCTGTTCCTTGTTTTCTTAGACCACCAGCCTCTCTCTGATATGCTCCTTCTTTTTTCCCCCCATTCACCTGACTGATCCTGTTCAAGGGTCATTCCACATGAGACTTGCCTGATGCCCCTTCCCCAGGATTGTGTCAGGTGTCCCTTCCTGGTGAGACTGTGGCATCTCAAGTTTCCAGTCACAGTTCTTGTGGTGTCTGTTGAAGTTCTCTGTTTCCTTGATTGCTCCCAAAAGTGCTCTGAGCTGTGGGCTTGGCTCAGCTCATCTCCTTGGCTTCTAGCAAACATCTGGTTGGTCAGCCAAAAACTGGTGAAGGGATCTTGTCTACCTTTCCAGTGAAGGTAACACTTTCTTTGTAAAGGTAAGAAACTGAGGCTCAGGAATTGGAGGACAAAAACCATGCCACCCCCTGGGCTTGCCTTAGCCTACAACCTTCTGTTTTGGCAGAGAGAATAGTCTCAGTGCTCTTACATGCCAACTCCTCTCCTCAGTTTATTCAATGTAGATGGAAACAGATCTGGCAGGACTCAACCTTTTGGAGGGGGAAGAGCAGAGAAGCCCTCTTCAAACCTCTTTCAAATGTCAGGGCCTGTATGCCTGGAATGACACTACAAGGCAAGTGCTAATCCCTTGTGGGCAGTGAGGAGATGGTGCAGTTGTCACACCCCAGGATGGGGCTTCCAGCTACCATCAGAGAGTTCTTTGTGTTTGTGTTTGGGTACAAGTAGAGTCCAGGTCCCAGCAGGACCTGTGGTGTGGTACACATAGCTGCAGGGTGAGGCTTCTGGAGTGGACAGTGGTGTATTTTTACCTCATTCCTTGATTTCTCTGCTCAAAGTGCTCAGCACAACAGTGATCAAACCTTCACATGCCTGTGCATCTCCTGAGGATCCCCTTAAGTGCAGGTTCTGACCCAGTGGGGTGCTCAGGAGTGAACCCAGACCACTGTGTTCCTTCATGCCCAAAAAGCAACTGCCATATCCTGATAGTTTTTCACATCCAGCATTCCCTCTCCTGAGCCTCCTGCCATCTACCCCCAACCCTGCCATCAGCTGCCCCAAGAAGATTCACCTCACTTTCCCTTCCCTATGGACTGGCCTTCTCCCCAGAAAGCACAGAGGGCGCTGCCCTGGTGGGTGCTGTGGAACCATGTTCCTCCCCCCACCTGCATCCACCACTCACTCCTGGTGGACAGGATGACAGACCCAGGCCAGGAATTCACTCCAAGTTTTGGGAGAAGCCTGACAGGAATATGGGGCTCGCTCACAACAGCAACACTCACCAACAGTCCTGCTGCATCACAGTGGTGTGGAAAATCAAAGTGAAATAGAGGTAAATAGTCCATGTTTTCTGCAAAAATAGTGACCATCTGAAATCTCTAAGGTAAATGGCGAAGGCTCAAGTGTCCTTCCGGTATTTGGTGGGAATGTTGGTTAGGATGTCAGTTTTGTCTGGTTTGTATCTAATTCCATCTCAAAACTGCTCAAGTATGTTTGCTGCAGACTATAACATTTGTTGTCTTCATTATTACATTGAGAATGACCATGGAAAAAACAGGACTTGACATTGACATGACTTGTTCTACAGCCAGAGATCCCAGTGGGACGAAACTGAAGACTTTTGCTTTAATGTCAAAGCATTTCTTTCCATGTAGGTGATGTTCAGACCAACTTGAGGTGAAAGCTGACAGAGGGAAGTACCAATACATGGAAATCAATAAGGCTGTTGTGTTGTGATGTGTGTTGTGATGCCCAGGTACTGTGACTTCTCAGGGATGGCAGAAATATTCCCCTTCTCCTATTGGACAGGACACCTTTCTTTTGCAAGTCATGGTCTTACATTTTATGTAAATAGTAATGCAGAAATCCACAGCAGTGAGTTTGACATTGCCAGATAATAGGTGGCGTGAAATGTATTGTGTGGTCCAGAATTTCTTTTTGTTTTCTTCTTCTTTATTTATATATGACATTGATTGTAGTCCCCATGGATTTCCCACCACCATTTCACCAGTGCACCATCACCTCAGTCCCTTGTGCTCTTTTCTGCCCTCAACCCACTCCCCACCAAGTGTCCCCAATTTGTCCTTGTCTTTTTGTTTTTGTTGTGTTTTTATTATTGTTGTTGTTATTCTTTTCCTTGATCGCTTATTTCGTTCCCTTATATTCTTCCTAGGGTGGAAACCATCGGTATTTTTCTTTTGCCTTCTGACTTATTTTGCTGAGCATAATCCCTTCCAGCTTCATCCATGTCTCTATTAAAGACTCTAGTTTATCCTTTTTGATTGCTGAATAGTATTCCATCGTGTATATGTACCACAGCTTCCCGATCCACTCATCTGTTTTGGGGCATTTAGGTTGTTTCCAGGTCTTACCTATTGTAAATAGTGCTGCAATAAATATAGAGGTGCAGGTATTCTTTTGAATCTGTGTTTTTGTGTCTTTTGGGTATATTCCTAGGAGTGGGATTGCTGGACCACATGGAAGTTCCATTCTTAGTAATTTGAGGAACTATAGAATAGACCAATCAGGTACAGAATTGAAAAATGTTTCAATCAGACTGTTGGATGGGACATCCTGAAAGTAGATATAAGCCAGGGTCAGAGGGAGCCTGAGACAGAGAAAGCCTGGGAGGAGAAGACAGAGAGAGCCTGGAGAAGCAGCAGCCCCAAGGAAGAGACACTGCAGAGGAAAAGGAGAGCCCTGAAAAGAAGACAATTCCAACCTCTGAAGGAGGGAAGCCTCCAGAAGCTGCCCTCTGAGGAGGGCAGAGAAGCTGAAGGACTCTGCTAGAGACTAGGACTCGGTCCTGTCTGTGATGCTGACTGGGAGGAGCACCAAAGGCCCTGGGCCTGGTGTCTCAAAGAGCTGTTTGTTGGTGGTATAAACCAACAACTCACAAGAGCTATAACACTGGGTGTCCCTGACACCACCTCTGCAGGAACGGTAGTGGTCATTGCTATTGGCCAGTGCTGCCCAGCACTGCTGACCGGTGACTGCCAACACTGGAACACCAACTCTGTAGGCCCGTAGTAGTCGTTGCTACTGAACAGTGCTATCTGGCATTCCTGGTGACCAATGACTACCAACTCTGATGCTGTCTAGATGAAGCAGCCTGCCTCTTGTGGATATGTAAGCATTCCTATTTCCCCATTTGTAAATAAACTTTATGGTTGTTGTTCCTGTAACCTGAGGTTCCTTGCAATTGTGCGCGTGGGTGAGAACCCATAGACAGTGACCTGTATCAGGCACTGTCCTCTGTTAGGCTATAGCCCCTGTTGCTATAGCCCTTGATTCTAGTTTGTTGCCTTCTGGCCTTTTGGGGTTTTTGGGGAGCTCTCTGGCATTGGACCCTCCTCTGCCCCCTATCACAGTCAGAGCCTCCTTTGCCCCCTGTTTCAAAAGTGTATTTCTATCTGGGGCAAATGTCTATCTGGGGTAAAGTGAATAGATGCACTGTGATTAGATTTTAACTCTTCAAATAATAAATGTACAATCATTGATTAACTTTCCCACTTTGAAATGTGGAAAATTTCAGTATAGGTAGTTATGATGTCATAACAATATCACGCCAATGAAATTCGGGACCAGCAAATCAAAACCACTATGAGATACCACCTCACACCAGTGAAAATGGCACATATCAAAAAAATGAGCAACAACAAATGTTGGCAAGGATGTGGAGAAAAGGAACTCTCTTACACTGCTGGTGGGAATGCAAGCTGGTCCAACCATTATGGAAAGCAGTGTGGCAGTTCCTCAAATTACTAAGAATGGAACTTCCATGTGATCAGAGACATGGATGAAGCTGGAAGGGATTATGCTCAGCAAAATAAGTCAGAAGGCAAAAGAAAAATACCGGATGGTTTCCACCCTAGGAGGAATATAAGGGAACCAAATAAGCGATCAAGGAAAAGAATAACAACAACAATAATAAAAACACAACAAAAACAAAAAGACAAGGACAAATTGGGGACACTTGGTGGGGAGTGGGTTGAGGGCAGAAAAGAGCACAAGGGACTGAGGTGATGGTGCACTGGTGAAATGGTGGTGGGAAATCCATGGGGACTACAATCAATGTCATATATAAATAAAGAAGAAGAAAACAAAAAGAAATTCTGGACCACACAATACATTTCACGCCACCTATTATCTGGCAATGTCAAACTCACTGCTGTGGATTTCTGCATTACTATTTACATAAAATGTAAGACCATGACTTGCAAAAGAAAGGTGTCCTGTCCAATAGGAGAAGGGGAATATTTCTGCCATCCCTGAGAAGTCACAGTACCTGGGCATCACAACACACATCACAACACAACAGCCTTATTGATTTCCATGTATTGGTACTTCCCTCTGTCAGCTTTCACCTCAAGTTGGTCTGAACATCACCTACATGGAAAGAAATGCTTTGACATTAAAGCAAAAGTCTTCAGTTTCGTCCCACTGGGATCTCTGGCTGTAGAACAAGTCATGTCAATGTCAAGTCCTGTTTTTTCCATGGTCATTCTCAATGTAATAATGAAGACAACAAATGTTATAGTCTGCAGCAAACATACTTGAGCAGTTTTGAGATGGAATTAGATACAAACCAGACAAAACTGACATCCTAACCAACATTCCCACCAAATACCGGAAGGACACTTGAGCCTTCGCCATTTACCTTAGAGATTTCAGATGGTCACTATTTTTGCAGAAAACATGGACTATTTACCTCTATTTCACCACTGCAGGAATGGTAGTGGTCATTGCTAATGGCCAGTGCTGTACAGCACTCCTGGTGGCCAGTGAAGTCATCACTGATGCTATCTGGATGATATAGCCAGCTACTTGTGGTTCAGTAGATTTTGTTTCCCCCTGTTTGTAAATAAACCCTAAGTTTTTGTTCCTGTAGCCTGAGGTCTCTTGCAATTGTGCATGCGTATGTGAACACATAGACAATAACCTGTATTGGGCACTGTCCTCTGTTAGGCCCCTATTGCTATAGCCCTTTATTCTCGTTTGTGGCCTTTAGGCCTTTTGGGGCTTTGGGGGGACTCTCTGGGCTCAGAGCTCTCTCTCTGCCCCTATTTCACTATGATCCCAGACTCCCTCCAACCCTGGTTTATATCCACTTTCACGGTTTCACACACACTCTCTGATTGAGCCATTTTTCAATCCTAGACCTTATTGGTCTATTCCATAACACAGGAAGTTCACCTTACATAAAAGTGCCCTGCCACCACTGACTTGTGGTGAGAGGTGGAATCCTGGTGACAAAGCATCAATCAACCCACAGATCACACCCAATTGGTCCATTCCGGGATCTAAGCAGTACACTCCTACATAAAAAGGTATCTAAGGAGCAACTTTTTTGGAGCAGTACACCACAGCTCTTGCCTGCTGCAGTCCGGTAACAATATCACCATGCCCAGATCCCTTTGTAGGAACCATGGTGGGTGTAGGATATGTCTCTGCAGAGTCACCTGGCTATTGGCCTTCAGCATGAACTCCAGCTGAACTCATCCTTCCTTGCTGAGATTAATCTGAGACACAGGAGACTATCTCCCACATGCCCTACCATGTGTCTTTCCAGATAGACTGTCCAGCACCTTCACGGCTGCATGGCCCTCACTACCTGGGTGTCTCTACCTAATTCTACCAGGCAGTTCCCAGATCAGCAGTGCTCCCATTACAACCACTGCCTGTGGGTTCCTCCCTATCATTGCCCCTGGCCCTCCCAGAACTGGCAGCATCAACCTGCCTCTCACATTCAGTCTCCTACTCTAATGGCTCCAGATCTTCCAGAAGCTGCAGATCTCCAGCCAGGACTTGTAAAATAGAACAAATACTGGTGAAATTCAAATGGGACACAAAAAAAAATCTACTAGCAAAAGCTCTCCAGACTAAAAAGAAGGGAAATAGAGCTATCACAATTCCAGACTTCAAACTATACTATAGCCATAATAATTAAAACAATATGGTACTGGAACAAAAATAGAGACACAGACCAATGAAATCAAACAAAAAACCAGAAATAAACCCACAGGTTCTTAGTGTCTTCAGGCCTGGCCTGCAGTGCTTGTTCTGGCCACAAGCATAATCTGATGTGCCCTGCATTTTACTGTGCCATATATTCACTATATTGACAATTGTTTCAGAAACACCTTGAACTCCTTTGACCAGTGCCAGTGTGTGTAATATAGCTGGACAGAGAAAAGAAGCTTCAAAGTCTTCTCATTTAGGAACCAACACTGTCCCTATGCCAGGTACCCTGCAGGGCCCACCTGTGTCTAAACATCACCTTCAGGGCCTCCCTTGTGACACAATGAGTTATGCAATGTGCTATGGAGCAAGACCGTAGCCACTGCAGCACAAGTTCGATCCCTGCAGCCAGCCTGGGAGGTGGTGGCCCACATGGCACAGCAGACCTCTCCTGTCTTGCCCACTGTTGCCCCTCACGGTGTATTTCTGTTCGTCTGCCTGTTTTGTTCCCGTCTCTGTCTCTGGTGAATCCTCTCACCTCCCACACCTCTGATCTGTACCCAAGTTCTTGTATGCATAAATAAATTAAAAAATAAATCTTTTAAAAAAGTAAATAAGCATCACCCTCATCAGGCCTTGCCATTCTGGATCTGTCATGTGAAAGGGACATGTCAGGGCATGGAAGTAAAGAAAAAAAAACAACAAAAGCTAGAGCCCTTCTGAAAATACAGTGTGTGTGGAGAGGGAGGTCTTGGGGTCCAATGGAGGGATGTATGGTGACCTCACTGATGACAGTGAGGAGCCAGCACTGCACAGGGTGGGGTCAGCATATCAGGGAGAAAAAAGGTTACTACAGATGTTCATTGGCAGAAATGAGCTGCTTCAGAGGCAGATAGAGAGTTGGTCAGTGTGACTGAGGGGACTCTCAGTGGATCCTCCTGACAGACGTCACACCATCCTGCAGAATTAGAGGCTGAGCCTGTCTTTCCACTAGTCAGATGAGGCACCACAGTAGCTCAATTGCCTAATGGGTGGAAAAGACTTCTCTGCATGGGAAGGTCAGGAGGACTGCAAAAACAGGTGAAGATTTTGGCTCTTCCACTATGGGTGGCCAAGGTTCCAGTGGGACTGGAGCAGGCTGAAGATGCAGCACTAGGTCCCCTGGACACCCCCTATCTGAGGCTCGGTCTAGTTAGAGGACAGGACAGTTATATAGCAAGCTGAGGACAGGGCTCTGCTGGTGGTGTGGATGGGGAGGTGTGTAGGCAGCTGAGACACAGACTCTGAGCAGCTCACAGCACCCACTGGGGCCTCTGCCTCCTCTGTGCAATGTGGGAGTGAAGACCTGTCAGGAGACCAGCATTCTGGTTTTGGGGAACACAGGGTATTTGCAGAATTCTCTGCTTGCTCTGCTGGAGGGCCCAGTGAAAATCACTCTGGTGACATTACATGTATCTTCAGCACATTCTGAAGTGCTGGGTATTATCCTGAGGAGAGGCATGTTGGAGACAAAGAATCAGGTGAAGCCACTGGGTGGAGTCAGATGTCAAAGTCCTAGTCAAACAGTGGTGATCAAGGCTAGAGGCCAAGTTGGTATGGTGGAATATCCACCCACCTGCCCCTGCTCTAACACCAGAGAGCCACCAAAAATTCTCAAAACACCTATAGGCCAAAAACCAGAACCAAGGCCAGTATCATTACAGTACCCACACAAAAGTGCCTGATAAAAGGACAGGTCACTGCCTGTGGATTCTCACCCATGTGCAAAGTTGTAAGGACCTCAAACCTCAGGAACAATGAACATAGGTTCAGTTTACAAACAGGGGAAATAGAGTTCACTGTAGTCAAAAGTGGCTGGCTACCTCTTGCAGTGTCAGTGATGTTGGTCACTTGTCAAAGGGAGTGCTGAGAGCACTGGCCACTATGATGGACACTGCAGGTCCCCCAGAGGCACTGTTAGGACATCACATGTTAAAGCTCGTTGGGAGTTCATATGCTAAACCAACAAACAGCTCTTTGAGACTCCAGACAGGGCCTTTGGTACTCCTTTCAGGAAACATAAGGGATAGGACCAGAGTTCTTTGACTTTTCTTCCCTCCTCAGAGGTGCGATGCTGGATGCCTTTTTTCTCTTTTATTCAGAGGCCATGAACGATGTCTTCCCCTTCTTTCATCTTCCGTTGGTGGCTGAAGCTTGCAATCATATTCAGGGACTGGCATCATCTCTCGTAATAGGAGACTGCAAAGGTCATACCTGTTCAGGATCTGGAATGATCTCTCTTGTAATAGGGCGGGAGTCCTCTCTCCTGTAGCTCCCTCTGACCCTGGATTATATCCTCTTTCAGGGTTTCCCATTCACAGGTTTGAGTGGACCACTTTCAAACCCTGTGGCTGATTAGAACATTAAGCATCAATCAGCTCACAGCTCATACTTGATTGGCCCACTCCATTAACGAGAAAGTTTGTAGTTTCAAGAAAGGGCTCTGAAGAGCAACTGCCAGAACTGGCAACAGCCTGAGAGACCAGGCTGTTGAAGTGACACACCTCATTGCTTCTGTCACCTGGGCCACAGCAGGGCCTTCAGGGAATGCTGAGGTGAGTGTAGGCTGGGAAAGAAGGAATGAGATGGACTGTCCAGGGTCCAGACCTGGATTATCTGGTTTCAGGAAAGGATGCACTCTAGATGTTCTCTACTGGGACCCCCAAGAACACAGCATGGGCATAGGCCCCACAGTGTGGAATCTCAGTCCCTGTTGTAGCACAGGAACTCTCCAGGGTGTGGTCACAGGGACTCTGAGGAGCTGGTCCCTGTCTCCCTCCAGAAGTGACCCCCTACACATCTACAGGATCGCATGGACCTTGGCTTCTCCCTTGTTGCAGTGCTGGCATTCTCAGACTCCCAGCATGCCAGTAGCTACCGACCTGCCATCCCCTTCGTGGTGCTCATTCTGCCCCACCACAGAGGAGCCACTGGTGAGAGTGGGTTCCCTCAGGGGCTGCCTCTCCCTGCAGTGGCCTGTGTGTATTCAGTCCCTGGGACAGACATATGGATATACTCGTATTAGTGTGCCCCGGGACATGACTCTGACCCTGTCCATGTATGTGAGAATCACATACCTCTGGGGGTCCATCCCTGCACAGTCTACCATGTTCTGGGCTGCGCTGTGGCTCTGGGGCCAAGGTGAGTCCATTAAAGCCACAGTCACCACCTAGGTTGTGTCCATGTGCTTACTGCAAGGATTACTTTTATATCTCCCTAGATGCCTTTGGCTTCCCAGAAAAAGTGCCACTTCATAGAAGAGCACCCCAAATTACTCAGTCCCTCAAACAGGTAACAAAACTTGAAGTCACCACTTGTACTGGGGAGGAGCAGAGTCAGCTACCAGAAGGGGTGCAGGACCTGGCAGGGGCAGTGAAAGCTGGGGGAATGGTGTACATTGGGAACCTGTATCATCTGAGAGTGGATAGTGGGAAGGATGCTGAGCTGCGAAGGCTCTTATTGCCCAAGAAATGTGCAACTGAAACAAAGCAACAAATTGTATTAATATTCATAAGGTAAAATAAATAAATCCATAAAGAATATGTAAAATTAAAATAGATAAACAAAGAAAAAAATAGCTAACCAGGGAGAGGGACATGGTTTCTATCTAGTGTGGGGTGGAGGTGTTGGCAGGTTGTGGTTGTGACGACTGGCAGGGCACATGCCCAAACAGATGTGCTGGGTGCCAACCAGCATATGTCCCTGGCCGGATTCTGGCCAGGGACTGGCACCCCAGCTGGGGTGGTGGCAGCTCAGCACTGTCAGGGCCCTCTGTAGGATTCTGGCTGGAGTGGTTCCCAAGCTGGGGTGGAGTCACAACACCGAGGGAGACCTTAAGCCTGACACTGTCATGGAGTGAAGAGCCCCCAAATTGCCAGTGCTGGGGATCAGACAGGCAGGGACTGCCCCTCCCTGTGGTTTGGAGGGAGTCTACCCCGTGCAGAGTGGGGGCACAAGGCAGGAGGACTCTGCACAGTAGGACACACACACTTACATGTCATCCACTGACCAACTATACACCTGCAACCATGTATACATGTTACCAGGCTGCAGGTGGCAGGAGTGGTCTCTGGCTCCCCTGCAAGTTAGTATGGCAGTCCTTCCTCAGGAACCTTTTATGTAGCAGTGTGCTGCCTGGATCATGGAATGGACCAATCGGGTGTGAGCTGCAGGTTGACTGATACCAGGACTCTGCCTCTCACCAGAAGTTAGTGGTAGCAGATCCCTCTTGTAAATTACACTTCCTGAATTCTGGAACAGGCCAAAATGAACCAATCAGGTGCAGAATTGGAAAATGGACCAATCAGACGGGGGGGAGGGGCACCTTGAAAGTGAATATAAGGCAGGGTCAAAGGGAGCATTGGTAATTGGAGTTGGGATTCATACTGGGATTTGGAGCGAACTGGATGAGCAGACGGAGAAGCAGCAGCCCAGAGGAAGAAGGGGTCCGAAGAAGCAGCAGAGGAAGAAGAGATCTTGCAGAGGAAGAGGAGAAGATGGTGCCAACCTTCAAAGAAAGGAGGAAAGCCTCCAGAAGCTGCACTCTGAGGGGGGGAGAGAGACTGAAGGACTTTATAAGGACTGGGACTCAGTCCTGTCTGTGAGACTGACTGGAAGAGCACCAAAGGCCCTGGGCCTGGTGTCTCAAAGAGCTGTTTGTTGGTGGCATAAACCAACAACTCACAAGAGCTATAACACTGGATGTTCCTGAACACCACTTCTGCAAGTCTGTAGTGGTCATTGCTACTGAACAGTGCTGTCTGGCACTACTGGTGACCGATGACTGCCAACACTGATGCTGTCCAGATGAAGCAGCCAGCCTCTTGTAGATATGTAAGCATTCTTGTTTCTCCTGTTTGTAAATAAACCCCATGGCTGCTGTTCCTGTAGCCTAAGGTCCCTTGCAATTGTGCACGCGGGTGAGAACCCATAGGCAGTGACCTGTATCGGGCACTCTGCTCTGTTTGGCTATAGCCCCTGTTGCTATAGCCCTTGATTCTGGTTTGTGGCCTTTTGGCCTTTAGGGGCTTTTTTGGGGGTCTCTCTGGCCTTGGACCATCCTCTGACCATTGTCTCAGTCAGAGCCTCCTCTGCCCCCTGTTTCACCTCTAGTCGCAAAAGTTCTCCTGTAAAAGGGGGGAAACGGAGGTATTACTGTCCCAGAAATCAAACAATACTACAAAGCTATTATAATGAAAACAGTATTGGAACAAAAACAGACACAGAAACCAATGGAATCAAATTGAAAGCCTAGAAATAAAACCACACATATATGGGGAACTAACCTATTACACAGGAGCAAAGAATACACATTGGAACAAGGACACTATCTTCAATAAATGGTGCTGGGGAAACTAGATTGCAAGATGCAAAAGAATGAACTAGAACACTACCTCACACCATATACAAACCAACTAAAAGTGGATAAAATACTTGAATGTGAAACCTAAGAACATAAAATATAAAGAAGGGAACATAGGCAAACAATCCATAACACCATCTTCAGAAACACCTTTAAGGATGCTCCAGAAGCAAGGAAAACAAAGGAGACTGTAAATAACTCTGGCTACATCAACCTAAAATTCTTCAGTACAACAAAGACAGTCATCAAAACAAAGTGTCACTCTACTGAATGGGAGAAAGTATTTCCACACCACATGACAGATATCAAAGCTCTACCAAAGGCTAACACAACTCACCAAAAACAAACAACCCAGTCAAAAAAATGGTTAGAAGAAAGAAAACACTTCTCCAAAGAAGAAATGCAAATGGCCAACAGGCATAGAAAAAGGGTTCAACATCCTATGGAAATGAAAATCAAAACCACAATGAGATACTACCTCACTCAAGTGAGAATGACCCACATTAAAAAAAAAATAGAAACAACAAATGGTGGAGAAAGTGTGGAGAAAATGAAGCCTCCTACACTGCTGGTGGGAATGCAAACTGCTCCAGTCACTATGGAAAGCTGTGTGGAGGTTCCTGAGAACACTGAAAATGGACCTACATATGATCCAGCGATTCCACTCCTGGAAATCCCCCCCCAAATCCAGGAAACCTGCACTCTTATGTTTATTACACAATATTTACATTAGCCAAGATATGGAAACAACTCAAATGTCCCAAAACAGATGAATAGGTCCAAAAGTTGTGGTATATTTACACAATGGAACATTACTCAGCAATCAAAAAAGACAAATCCCTGCCACTTGTGGCAATATGGATGGAGCTGGAAGTGCTTATGCTAGCCGCAATAAATCCAGAGAAAGATAAACATCAGATGGTTTCACTTAAATGCAAAATATACAGAAATTGCACAAAAGGTAAAGAAAAAGACAAACCTAGAAGGCTGACCATAGATCTGAGGCATTCAGCAGGGAGGGAGGAGGAGAATCATCACAGGGGATGGAAGTGCACAGGGAATATGGTGATGGGTCACGGGTGCTATGGTGTTGGGAGAACCATGGGGACCACACCTGATAGGAGAAACCAATCACTGAAAAATGATATAAGAAAATTTAAAAGAAAATAAGAAAAAAGAGATGGGTTTCAATCTAATGAAGCTTCAATTCAATGAAGCTAAAGGTGGGGGGGGGCTCTCATACTGAACAATACTGCAGGTGCTGCTGAGGCACCCTCTCATCATCAATTGCTCTAGATCTCCAGGAATTTTCCTGGTAATTGCTGCAGCTGAGTCTACCATATGGGAATAAATAGAGAAAAAGCTATTATTAATTACAGCCACATAGGATGGCATCATGTTTGGGATTAGAGCTCTTCTAACACTATTAGGTAAATCACATGCAATATTAATGACAGTATATTCATGTGGTGCCATGATACTTAAAAGTTTTGTTCTGTGTTGTTTTAACCTGAAGCTCTCTTCTTACAGAAGAGCATGTCCAGCACCCACGGAGCTGTTCTGAGAATGGGAGGGGGCACCAACACTCATCCCTACCCCTGGACTCCAAGAGAGTTCCAATTTACTCTGATTTTAAAATCTCCAGTGGGTCTCCCAGGTGATGCAAGTGGCTAAGTCGCAGCACTATGAAGCTATCTGCAGCCACTGCACACGAGTTCGATCCCCAGCCAGGGAGGTGACTCACATGGCACAACAGATCTCTCCCCTCCTGCCCGCGGCACCTCTTATTTATTTATTTTATTTATTTATATATTTCAGTCTATCTGCCTGTTTTGTTCCCCACTCTGGTGACTCCTGTCACACACACCGCCCGTACCTCTGGCCTGTGTACCACTCTTTATAAGCATAAATAAATAAAATTAAAAAATAAAATCTCCCATACAGTATAAAATACAACAGTTTGGAATCCAAAAGTATCTGGCCCTTGTGCTTACTTTTTGATCTTAGATAAGTTACTGATCTCTTTTAGACCTCAAGGTCCAGGACTACAGAATAGGAATAATATTTCCATAGCGTCATTAACTGAAATCATATGAATTAAATAATGCAGGCATTGCAGAGGGGCAGGTAATCTCCAGCAGGTGCTCAGTAAATTCAGATTCCTTTCTCCTCTCCAGAGAAATTCAACTTCTCTCCAAAGCAAGCATAACAGAGGGATTGGTAAGGGAACATAGTTTAACACATTGGAAATGTAAAAAACTTTAAAAGGTAAAATGTAGGACCTCCCCAGTAGCATAAAGGTTAAGTCTCAGTGCTATCACCAGATGGCCTGAGGTGGATCCTTGCCAGAGCTGACCCTCATGGGGCAGCAGACCTCTCTTGTCTCCCCGCACTCCCCTCAGCAGTGTATCTCAGCAGATCTGCCTGTTCACCTCCCCACTCTGTCCCGGGTGATCATCTCATCCCACCCCCCATCTCTGGCCTGCACTCCATGTCTTCTACACAAAGTAAATAAAAGCTTTAAAAGGGTGTAAAGTGGGTTATGCAAAAGTGTCCAGTTCACAGATGAATGAGTCACTGTGCTCACATGTGCTCTAAACAAGGAGGAGTCCCTTAACATGAGGTATCATAGAGAAAAGACCTCAAAAGCTTAGGAAAAGGTCTTTCAGTGTCTCAGATACTCCCCATGAAGAAACTTTCCATCCCAGTTGCTGACAGCTCCCAGTTGTCCCTGCTGTGGCATTTTTTGGGTGTGTTCTTTAGTGACACAGAGAGGGTCAGTGCTCTCAATGTACTGCCTTGGTTAATAATAACCCATTTCAGAAAACCAAAGACTTGTAGCCAGAATGTGGCTGTTGTGTGGCTCCTGATCACGCAAAGGCTCAGGAAACCCTGGATTCTACTCAAGGGACATTCTAGTCACCTGGTGAGGCCGTTTCCAGGTGTCAAATTTCCCTCTTCCAGGCTGTGAGTGGCCACATCAGCTGCACAACAGGTAAGTGATGCCTCAGTCCTCCGATGTAGGCCAAGAGCCAGCAAGAGCTGCGTCTCAGAGCTGTGAGAAGTGCCAGAGGCCCAGGTGCCATACAACCCACTGGGTCAGAACCTGCACCTCCAGGAGCCTGGGATACAGATCTGCCCTTCTGCCCGCTAAACCTTGGGTGGGGAGGCGGTGTCAGCCCAGAAAACTTCACAACATGTTCCCCAAATTATACGCTAAGAAATGAAAACACTCAGATCAGGGCCTCCCTGGTGGTGCAAGGGGTTAAGCACCTGTAGAGTGAGAGTTACCAGGTTTTTCTGCCCTCCCATTAGTGTCAGTGACAAATACCTGCAGCACTGCGCACATGCCTAACGGGCTAGGGAGGGTGCACGTACAAATGGCGCACTGGGACTGAGACACTGGGTGGGTAAGGGGGGCAAAAGGGGGACACCGGAAGTAAGCAGAGCAGCAGCTGTGTCGGAAGCAGCAGCCAGACAGTGAAGATTTGCTGGGGGCTAGGAGGCCTGACAGCCCCCTGGCACCCTGACCCCCCACCTGCTGTGTACCTGATCACCTCTGATGCAGAGAGATTAATAAACGCCTGAAAAAGCCACCGAGGGCTCCAGGACGCCTCCTCTACCCATCTGCCCAGACCACAGAAAACCTGCCTGTGCCTTCCTGCCCTGACAGCACCGCACTATGGAGCATCCACGGCCACGGCAGCGCGAGACTGATCCCCGGCCAGGGAGTGATCCTCATAGTGCCGCAGACCTCTCCTGCCTGTACTCCAGTTCTTGTGTGCATGAATAAACCTCTAAGGAAATTAAAATTTAAAAAAGAAACCACACAGACCAATGGAACAGAACAGAGTACAGAACACCCACCCCAGGGGGTGACCGGTGTAACATGGAGCAAAGACGGGAGATGCGCTTTCAGCCAGAGGCGCCAGGGATCCCTGGGGTCACAGGAGTGACCCGATCCCTGTGTTCCTGCAGGCCCACACAATGACCCCAGCAGAGCCCTCCACATCCAGCCTGCCCGGCCCTGGGTCCTCTGACTGGACCGCTCTGCAGTCGTCACCCACATGAAGCTGTCCTCACCTTCCCCAACTTTGGGGCCTTCCAGAAGCAACCGTGTTCCCGCAGGCAAGAACGTTACCCCAAGTCCCAGCAAGCACATGCCAATGTGAGGCTGGCCTGGATAGGCAGGAGCTAGCACAGGGGCGGGGCTGCAGGTGCAGGGGTGGTGGGCAGGGCTGCAGGTGTGGGGGGCGGGGCTACAGGTGCGGAGCGGGGATGCAGGAGTGGGTGGGACATGCTCAGGTGGCCAGGCTGACTGGTCCCGCTGCAGCTGAATTTTGTAAAATCAAACCAAAACAGCAGCGAATACCACACCTCAGAAAATACTATTAACCTAAAATTTCCAGGCGCCACTGAAACAGAAATCCACGTACGTGTCCACGTGCATTAAAAACACGCTCACACTCAGGACTCGACCGCACAAACCCGCCGCGTGCCCCACAGCGCGAGGAGGTGCATCCAGCTCCGCCTCCCGGCCTTTCCCACCGCCGCGGCTTTATTCCCGCTGCGACCGCGTGACCCCGCCGCGCCCTCCCGCCTCCCGGCGGTGCGCGCCGCCGCGCCCACTCCGTCCCCTGGCCCCAGCGTTTCTCCTTCCTCGGCTGTCGGTACTGCTCAGCCGGGGCAGACGCCCCTCCTCCCGTGTCTCCGCCACTTCCACCCCCGTGGCCTCCTGCACTAGCGCGTCGTGTCCCGACGTCGACGTGGGGCGGGGAAAGTCCGAGGAGAAGCCCCCCGGGCAAGCCAGGGAGAAAGAGGGCGGAGTCTGCCGCGCGGTGTCCTGGGGGGCGACGCGGCCACAGGACGATGCAGACGGGTGAAGGGGCGAGGCCGAACAGGAAGCGCAGGGGACTGAGCCGCGGCGAGAGTCGCGTCAGGGCCCAGGAGGGGAAACAGTGGCCGCGGAGACTTGGGGACTGAGGCGTCCGGGAAGGCCCCACGCAGAGAGGGAGCGGGAACCGGGACGTTTGTAAAAACGATGGGACAGTAGACCGTGTCTTGACGTCCAGGAGGGAGCCCAGGGCCGCCGCCACGGTGTCCACGGCAGGGTGTACAAGCTACCACCACAGAAGCTGCAGGAACCGCCCCGCGCCTCGCAGATGCGGAAAGCGGAGTCGGGCTCCGCCCTCACTAGGGTCCCGCTCCACTCGGCCCCGCCCCTTCCCTGAGCCCCGCGGCCCTTAATCCTCTTTCTGACCACACCGCCCCTCTGACCAGGTGGCGCTGCGCCCCTACCCTGGTCCCTGCCGCTGCTCCTTCCTCAGCCCTTTCCCCTCACGCAGACGTGTTCAACAGGCCTTGCCCTTGGGCTGGCGCGGCGATCGGGGACTGTAATGTCCAAGACGCCCGGACAGAGTCGTCAGGGACCGGACGTGCGGAAACGACAGGGCCAAGGAACTAGAAGCTGCGGGACAGAGCAGGTGCAGGAGGAGCTGTGCCTGCTCCCCACTGCTGGGGCTCACAAGGGCAATGGGGCCCACTGGGACAAGAATGAGACCCAAGGAATGCTGGACTCCCCCACACACCTCCAATCTGACAGGGAGGGAGGGAACCAGACCAAGGGGCAGCTTGGCTGACAAAAAGTGGAACACCATGGTGGTCAAAGGTCATGAGCAATGGTTGCAATGAGCAAGTAGATGTCCTGGAAGGCCCAGCAGGCAGGCAGGAGGGAGCAGGGAGCAGGGATGGGAACTTGGGTGCAGGGGAATATCTGTGTGTCAAAGCCTTGAGGAACGCAGCTGGAGTGAAATGCACAGAGACCTGAATCATGGACTCACACTCATTCCTGAGAGCATTAATCCTACTGCCTTCTGCAGGGAGCTGTGAATTGAGAATATATGTAGTAACAGAAATTCTGATTCAGTGTTTGGGAAATGACCTTGAAAACAATCTAAATGTAGCCCCAGAAAACAGTCCAAATTACCCCATATATACATAAAATGTTACAGTGTTAAGTGAAGATGATGGAATGTAAAATTCTTGAGATAGTGTTATTCCAGCTTGAATATAAAATATTTTTCCTTTTCCTTTTATTTTATCGGCACCTATGGGGACAAAGTAGGGCACGGGAGGAGAGGAGGGGCTATGCTGCCAAAGTCAACAACCCAAGGCCCCATAGGCACCACACCCCCCAGGAAGCTGAAGGACATGGACAGGAACAGGAAAAAAAGGTGGCCAGAGGCGACAGGAAGGGGAAGAAGCCCATGGAAACCAAGGATGGGGAGCACCGAGAGGTCCTGGGAAGCCCATGCAGTGCAGAGAGGTGGGAGGGAGTGGCACAGGAGCAGGGTGTCACCAGTGTCCAAAGCCTACAAGAAAAATGGCTGCAGGGATGAGAAGGCACTGTTATGGGGGCAGGGAGCAGGGGAAGAGAAGATGTTTCATGGTCTCAACCTTGTTCCAAGACACCAAGATCTACATATCCCATGCTGTCATTTTCACCAAAGGGAGGATTGCTGGCACCTGAGGGGAGAGTTCAGTAGCCAGCCTGGATATCCAACTACACATGTAGGTCTCAGTGCTCACTTGGTTTATCACCAGCATGCAGCCATGATATGCATAGGGGTGAGTTCACAAGAGATGGGTGTGACATATTTTCATTGATCATGTGTCACTTAGGTGAGGAAAGTGAGTCTGGAAGTGACTGGTTCAAGGCCACAATAACACTGGATGTGGTTGTGTATGTTGTATGTGTGAAAGAGGGACACAGAGAGAGCACGAGAGAGGTCACGGGTCAGATGTTAATAATATGTGTGTGAGAGAGAGAACATGTGGGAAAGACACAGTGATGTGTAGTTGAAAGAAATAATGAGAAATGAGAAACTGCATGTGTGTCAGAGAAGTAAAGGAAAAACTCATGACCCTGTTCATATTTGAATGGAATAGAATGAGGGGACTGATTGTGGTGGAGTGCAGCTCTCTCTGGATGCAGTAAGATATACTGTGTATGCGATGGAATACTACTCAGCGATCAAAAATGAAAAACTAGACGCATAGGAACATGGATGGAACTGGAAGAGATTATGCTCAGCGAAGTAAGTCAGAAGGCAAAAGAAAAATACCAGATGGTTCCTCCCCTAGGAGGAATATA
>JAGFMF010012070.1:219401-234118 GCA_019455555.1 Galemys pyrenaicus | reverse complement strand
GCTCCCTGCTCTCTGTGGTGAATCCTCTCACCCCCCACACCTCTGGCCTGTACCCCAGTGCTTGTATGCATAAATAAATAAATCTTAAAAAAAATAAAAAATAAAAATTAGTGCTACTTGTTATCTGTTTAGGTAAATTTGTTTTTTTTAAGAGTGCCTAAAACATTGACTTCTCTACATGACTACTCATTCTGTTCAATTAATGCTATTAATGGTGAGCTCCATATACTTGGTTTTAATTTACACATTCCATGTAGAAACAAACATATTTTGCTACAATCATCTCTCAGTTTTGTTGTTTTCCATAATGACTACTAATGGAAGAAAGATATTTTTTTGAAGTGTATTGCTAGTGTTAATTGATTTTGAATAATAAAGGGAAGGAGAACTATGATTTTCAGAAGATTATTACATTCTCCATTTTTAATGGCGCTTTTAAAACAGAAGCAACTATCTAATGCAATTCTATGTGTATGTGTGCATGTATGTATTCACAAATGAAATGCAAGTAAGAATCAGTGACATGGAATCCTCTATCACATAATACTTTGGTGGACTGTGAGGCAGAACCCCATCATCAGATATTCATGGAGTAAAGTGTAAGAATATTAACACTAGGGCCTCCCAAGTGGCCTAGGGGTTAAGTCTCAGTGCTATGATTGCTATCACCACTAGAGCCTGAGTTCGATCTCCAGCCAGGGAGCTGACCCGTTTTGCTTCGCACTCTGTCTCTGGAGAATACTCTGACACCCTGTACCCCTGGCCTACACCCCAGTTCTTCTATGCAAACACTTTAAAAAAAGAATATTCATGCTAAACAAAACAAAGTTTATATATAATCAATCCTTAGTTCAGGTCAGATTTTTGCCACCAAGTGTTATCAAAAGATTTCTATTGATAGATATTTGGAATGGTGACTCTGATGAGCACCTGAGACTTTAGACAGACTGCTCTCTCTCTGTGGCAAGGACTTAAATGTGTGAATGGCTTCAAAGCTTGTAAAAGTTTGTTGACTGAACAGTGTGAGGGGGCAGGAGCACCAACAGTCCCCCCTTCATACCTTTACTCCCCTTCTGATAACAAAGTTCCTAGATGCTCTTCACCTTGGAGATGTTCCATCTCCCCGAGTTCCCTATGCCTGTATTTATATGAAATGAGGCATAAGAACCCAGGCAGACGGAGGCCCAATTCTCTTTATGAATAAAATCTGCCTATATTAAGTGGATCCTCACACTTCAAACTTGTGTTAAGGGTCAGCTGGACTCCTATCAACTGACACCCCATGGAGACCTCTAAGATGCACAGGCTGGGGCCTCCCTGGTGGCTTATTGGGTTAAGCACAGCACTATGAAGCTAGCCACAGCTACTGCAGCATAAGTTCGATCCCTGCCACAAGGCAGGGAAGTGACACAAATGGCACAGCAGACCTCTCCTGTCTCACCAGCTGCTCCCCTCAGCAGTGTGTTTCAATCGATCTGCGTGTTCTAGTCTCCACTCTGTCTCTGGTGAATCCTCTTATGTCCCGCACCTCTGGCCTTTTCCCCAGTTCTTGTATACATAAATAAATAAAACTTCAAAAAACAAAAAATAAGATGCGCAGGCTGGTATCATCCTTTTTTGCCAGGTGACTGGACTAGAAACTAGGACTTCTCCTACCCCCACCATTCACTCAACCCTCTGTCCTGCACCAAGTGTCCTTGGACTCACAGTCCCCTCTCACCCCTAAGCACGTTTCTGGGATTCTATGCACCTAAAGGCCATCACCTGGGTCGTCCTAATGTTTGGGACCCTGGAAACATGAATGCTTCAATAGACTAAATCATTTCAAGTGTGTGATGGGGACAAGGTTGGTAAGATTGAGAACTAGAGAGCCTTAGAACATTTCCCAGAGGAGATTCCAAATTGATCTTTACATTTGCTCCAGGGCACTTTACATGTGACTTTTGCACTAGGCTTGAGTGACAGGTGGCCCAAAACTTGTGTCAGATTGCTGCTCCCATAGTGAATAAAAGATGCCCCCTGCGGGCATTCACTAGAAGATGAAAAGCAAATACAAGCAACTGATTCTTTTCTGAAAACTTCTGAAGAAATTCATGCTGCCAACACCTTGATTGTGGACTTCTGGCCTCTAGCACTCTAAGAGAGCACATTTATAAAGTCTTCCGTCATGATGTTTATGGTAAACTGTTTCAGGAGTTTCATTGTGAAGTTTCATTGTGCTATCTTCACTACCTTGGTGAACATTTCTATAACAAAGTCCTTGTGAGACCAAAAGAAAACCAGCATTAAGAAAGTAATACAGTGGGCCTCCCTGGTGGCACAGTGGGTTGAGCAACGCACTATGAAGCAAACTACAGCCACTGCAGCACAAGTTCGATCCCTGCCTCTGACCAGGGAGGGGACCCACAGGGCGCAGCAGACCTCTCCTGCTTCACCCGCTGCTCCCCTCAGCAGTGTGTTTCAGTCAGTCTGCCTGTTCTGCTCCCCACTGTCTCTGGCGAATCCCTTCACAGTCCTAGACTCTGGCCTGTACCCCAGCTCTTGTATGTATAAATAAACTTAAAAAAAAAAAAAGAAAGTAATACAGTTTGATACACAGTTGCCTAACTCCTCTTTTTTTTTTTTAAGTTGTTCTTTGTTGTTCTCTGTGTTTCTCCTAAATACATTATAAAACTGGTTTGTCACGTTTCAGTAAAAAGGGATTGTGTAACTATTTTATCAGAATTGTTTAGAATGTACAAGTTAATTTGGGGAAATCATCTCAAATGTAACAGGATGGTTCCCTGATCATCAGAACTGGTCACTGCAGAGATCCCATGGGTAGATTATGGTCTCTTTTAGTTGGCAGGAGTTGAAGAGATGCCCGTGGTTGCTCAGACACCCCACCTGAGTATACAAGTTTTAGTCAGAAAGAGAGAAAAGTGTTGACCTGAACCCCTTTTGAAGTTATTCTCCAATATAGCTTTAACCATAACGTAAATAATCTAAGCCCTATTTTTTCCCTTATATTTTTTCTCAATTGCCTTTTAAAATGCTTATAAATTAGCATTTATAATTACATCCTCTGATGTCACTAACACATTTAGGTAGATAGGTGAAGTACAGATGAAGAGTGATCTTGAGTATTTTGAAGCATACCCAGGAGACTAACAAAATAAAACATATCAAAAAGGGAAGGGAAAGAAATGGTCTTGGTAAGATGTAACAAAATGTAGGTATTAATATTGATTGTGATTTCATTGCCTCATTGTCTGATGTCATTGTCTAGACTTCTGAAGGCTAGATATATTTTAATTTCATAAGTAGTAAGGAATTTACTGAGCAAAAAATACAGCAAGACCTGTGCTTTGTATTATAATTGCTGGTTTGCTTTGGCACAGTAAAAACACTGATGAATTATTTCAGATTTAATTCAATTTAAAAATCAAGTTCATGTAGAAAATGAAGTCTCTAAATTCAAAAACAAAACTATTATTTTCATAGAACATCCTTACCTTGTAAAACCTGAATTTAAAAAGAACTGAATTTATATAATAGTAGTTTAAGTAAAAAGTATGATTCTAGAATTTAAAAATAAAACTAATTAAAGTCTCCAAATAATAGCTTGAATAAGAAGTGCTAAAATTGGACAACAGATGCTAATTTTTGTTTCTTCTACTTAGCAGCAATCAGGTAAGATAAAGTTGTTTTTTCTGGTATTGAATAATTATTTCTGTAATTATAGATAATGAAAGGCATACTAGAAGTGGGGTGTGTGTGTGTTTCTTCAGGGTCTTTGAAGTCTCCCTGAGGCCAAAAAGTCTCCTAGAGCAGCTCCTGTCATTGTAGTTCAGAGAGGTGCCACTGGGGGGAAATAAAGTTTTAAACATGCCACTTAGTGGGGGCTGCAAGCCTAACAGGAACCTATACATAGGGCACCAGCTTGCAAGATGAAAGGGTTCTGAATGAAAACTTGTGATTTATATTCTCATTTCATGGTGGGAGTTTCTAGCTGCTGGACAATGTATTTAGTGAATAAGAGAGCTTGACTCAGGCAGGCACTGGAGCAAACACAATCCAGAGAAACACGTCAGAAAACCTTAAACAAGAAACTTGTAACTGATTGTACCTGAGAAAGAATGGTTCCCCTGGGGACTGTGTAAGTAGTTGTGTTTTGTTGTTGTTTTAATTCCCCAACATTTAATTATGATAAATTCCAAGCATATAGACAGGAAGAAAGATTTACACAGAGAACACAAAAATATACACCACCTGTGGCCTCTCAGTGACATTTTAGTATATTTGCTTTCTCATCCTTTGTATACAAACAATACAAAAATACAAAATGTTTTTGATATTCGAACTGTAAACATAACTTCACTTACCCCTAAGTTCTCCAGCCTAAATACCATTAACAAAATTCCAATTTTTTGTGTATATTTTATAGAATGAGATGCAAAAATAAGGGTACACTGATAAATGCATATATCTAAATAACCCCAAACCACTGTCATCATAGAAAACGTTACAGCACCCCTGAAAGGGGGCAGGCAGGGCCTCACTTTTGACTGTTCCTTCCAATACCTTCTGAATTTTGTGCCATGTGCTTGTGTTTTCTATTTTTTAATTAATGAAATATTTAATCATTTAAAGTACTCAAACAGGGCCTCCCTGGTGGCCTAGTGGGTTAAGCAACACACTATGAAGCAAACCGCAGCCACTGCAGCATGTGTTCGATCCCTGCTGCCGGCCAGGGCGGGGACCCACATGGTGCGACAGACCTCTCCTGCTGTGCCCGCTGCTCCCCTCAGCAGTGTACTTCCGTTGATCTGCCTGTTCTCCTCTGTGGTGAATCCTCTCACCTACCCCCCCACACCTCTGGCCTGTACCCCAGTGCTTGTATGCATAAATAAATAAATCCTCAAAGAAAATAAAATAAAGTACTCAAACATTTTTATAATGATAGGTCACAGAATCCAAATTGGATGAGGAAGAAAAGGAAAACAGGAGCGGGTGGTAGTATCAGGAAGTGGTGGGTTCTGTGGGAGGTTGGGAGAACTCAGTCTGGGGAGACCTGCAACAGCAGAGCTGCCAGGACCAGATTGCTGGGAGAAGGGCCTGTCTTGTTTGGTTGTGGCATGTTCCCAGACAAGTTATCCCCTGTAGCCATGAGGCTCAGTGTGTGACACAGGAATGAGGGCGATTATGACAGAAGTCTCCCTCAAATGCACAGGTATTAAGTAGTTAATTGCATTCTTTAGGCCTACCCATTCATTCAGTCCATCATATTTCAATTTGCCACACAGGTTTTTTTCAGGGTAAATGAAGTTGGCTATAATTTAATCTACCATCTTACACTCTCCCCCTTTACTGGGGACGAATGGCTTAGGATCTTCGAGGGTTAAAATGCCTTCAAACCCAAGATGCATATTCACTGCCTGAATTAGCTTTTAGATTCTTTCTGTGCCAGGCACTCCTCAATAGAAATATTAATAGCTGGGCCTTCCTGGTGGCACAGCGGGTTGAGCTCCTCACTGTGAAGCATCTGTGGCACAGCAGCGCGAGCTCCATCCCCAGCCAGGGAGGGGACACACATGACCGCTGCTGCCCTCTGCAGTGTATTTCAGTCGACCTGCCTGTTCTGCTCCCCGCTCTGTCTGGTGAGTCCTCTCACCTCCCGCGACTCTGGCTTGTACCCCAGCTCTTGTGTGCATAAATAAGTCTTTTTTTAAAAAAGTTACATTAAAAAGAGAAATATTGATAGCTAACATTTGTGCATTTACTCAATTCATCCAACAAGCATTTCCTGGGCGCCTTCTACATCCCAGTCCTTAGAGAAGACCAGCCGTATTAAGCCGTTCAGGACCCGCGAAGAAGAACTCCCGGTCCCACCAGCAGAGGGCGTGCTCGCGCCCCCGTCGCGACTCGCAGGCGTCCCCCGCGGTCCCCGAGCGCGCTCCTGAGCGCGTCCCCGCCTGCCACGTCACGTGACGCGGACGCGGCCCCCGAGCTGCCGGGCCTACGCTGCGCTCATTCGTAGCCGGCGGCCGCTGCCGGTGCAGCTAGCAAGGCTCAGCTGAGGGGGCGGGGAGTCCAGGGGAGTCGATGCTTCCTCTTTCCGTTCAGGTCGCCTCCCGTCACCTCCTCCCCACTCGCTGTCGCCGCCTCCCCGAGCGCTTGTACGATCTCTGTCGCGCGGGGGAGCGCCGGTGACCATGTAGGGGCACGAGTGAGGAAGCGCCAGGGCCTCGGGACGAGGCCAGCGTTGTCGCGCCCGCCCCGGCGCCCACCCTCGCAGGTGCGGCCCGGCGGCCCGGCGGGCTCCCAGCCTCGGGTTGTGGCCGGCCCGGAGCGCCGCGAGATCTCGCGCCGTCTCGCGAGAGGCGAAGTTGAAGGAACATGGCGACGTCTAATCTGTTAAAGGTAAGACCCCAGTGCGGCTTGGCTGGTACTCCCGAGGCCGCCGGGTACGGGTCCTCGGCAGGGGCTCGGTGCGGTAAGGCGGCGAAGCGCACCGGCGGCCGGGGCTGTCTGCCGCGGGGGAAGCCCGAGAAGCCGCCGCTGCGCGCCCTGCATGGGTCCTGGCCCGGGGCGAAGCGCTCGGCCGACCGTCCGCGGGGCGCCGGTAAGCGAAAGGCCGGGAGGAGGCCGGCGGCCAGCGATGTGCTCGGGAGACTGGCGCTGCGGGGCGGCGGTGCTAGTTCTCTACCCGGTCGATCGGGCCGTTATGGCTACGGGGGTCTCCGTTGCTTCGCGAGAATCTAAGATGCATAAAGGGGAAAAATTCAATTCGACAGATTCCAACGACTCGACCCTCCTTCCCCTCGTCAGTTCCTATTCTCCCCCTCCTGTCTGCACGAAATTCCAAGTCTGTCGGCAGCGTCTTCCTCCCCTCTCCCTTCTTCCCTTTTCTGCACACTACACCTTTCCTCCCAGTCTGCCATTCTTGAGTTCATATTTCACCCTTTCCCCTGAGGAAACTGCTCCTCAGCTTTTTTGCAGCATACATACGGCTGAGGAAGTGCTGCCGTTTTAGACCGTAGGAGAATTACCTTTCCAAAGGAAACGGTTAAAGTTCGCTTTCGACATCTGGGATAGCAAGGGAGATCGAGGTGGAGGGGCAGAGGCAGAGTCTCTACTATCTGTTAAAACTGTGAGGCGGATGAGGTAGACTTGGCACCAGGTGTTCTCTGCTTGTGTTTGTAGTAGGGACCTTTTGCCTTCAATGTATTTGACTGAAATGGAGGTAGTGATTAGCTCTGGGAACATAAATACAAAGGATGAGCTAACTCCTCGCTCAAACTCATCTTTATGCCTGCAGGCAGTTGGATGAATAATATCTTTTAGACTAAGATTGACTGCTTAATATATGAAACTGTCTTATAAAATATAGACCTAATTTTACTGATTTAGGAGGCATTATTTTAAAGGGGGAAAGGGCTCAGAACAAGACTGCATGTGGGTCACTTAGAAACTATGACTTGGGGCAAGTTTCTTCACCTTTCTGTGCCAGTTCTTTCCCGTCAATAAAATGGAATTGTCAATAACATTTATTTCAGAGGTGCCCAGTGAAGATTGAGTTAATTTATGTAAAATGTTTGTGACAGTGAATGGCACTTAGTACTCGATGCTCCTTAGTTAGGTGCTCCTGCTGTTACTCTAAGAAAACTAATTCACAGGAATTAAGCAACCTGTCCTAATCTACTCTTCTTTTATAACAGTATGGCTGAGTTATAATATACCAGTTCAAAAAGAAAACTTGTTTACTTTCTGAAGACCCCTAATACATCCTGTTTACATAAGAAATAGCTTGTTACTAGTGCTTATGAAATAATTTGAAACCCGATTCTTTGGGTTTTTTTTGACTTCTTGATTACCTGAATATAAAACAGAACTTTCCTTCCCCCAGAATAACCTGTTAGAAATGCCACTTTATTTTCCATATAACTTTTAAATGACTGGAGGAGATGTATCAGTCAGTACTAGTGTTACCTTCAAGAGAGTATAAATCTACACCTACAGAATGAAAAAACTGCCTTAATGCATAGAAAATTTACTCTTAGGACTTAGGTTAAAAGAACAGAGATTCAGAAAGTTCTTTAACTCAAACTTATAAATAAGATAATAGGGCCCTCCCTGGAGGCACAAACGGTTAAGGACCCACATCATGAAGCATCCACAGTCACTGAAGTACAAGTTCGATCTTCAGCCAGGGAGATGACCCACATAGCGCAGCAGACCTCTCCTGCCTTGCCCACTTCTCCCCTCAGCAGTGTTTATCAGTCTGCCCTTTCTGCTCCCCATTCTGTCTCTGATGAATCCTCTCATCCTGGTGTACCTGTGGCCTGTACCCTAGTTCTTGTATGCATAAATAAATCTTTTTTTAAAAAAGATTATTCATACAAGAGCTGGGGTACAGACCAGAGGCAGGAGGTGAGAGGATTCACCAGAGAAAGAGCAGGGAGCAGAATAGGCAAAGCGACCAAAATACACTGCTGAGGGGGGAGCAGTGGGCTAGGCAGGAGAGGGCTTCTGTGCCATGTGGGTCCCCTCCCTGACCAGGGATCGAACTGGCGCTGCAGTGGCTGCGGAAGCTCCACAGTGCAGCGCCCAACCTCTTGTGCTACCAGGGAGGCCCTAAATAAATATATCTTTAAAAAATAAATAAAATAAGATAATAATGCTTTGAAAAAAACCGATATCTCAGTCACTTTAGTGAATATAAAGACAGATGCCAAAGATACTTGGAAATATTTCAGTAAGATTTTTTCCCTACTTTTCCTTGTTTATTTTTTTCTTTTTGTTTTTCTTTTTTTTAAAAAAAAGATTTATTTTTCTGTGCATACAAGAGCTGGGGTACAAGCCAGAGGTGTAGGAGGTGAAAGGATTCACCAGAGGCAGAGTGGGGAGCAGGACAGGCAGAATCGACTGAAGTACACTACTGAGGGGAGAGGCAGGAAAGGTTTGCTGTGCTGTGTGGGTCCTCTCCCTGGCTGGGGATCAAACTAGAGCTGCTGTGCCGTGGATGCTTCACAGTGTGGCGCTCAACCCACTGTGCAACCAAGGAGGCCCTCTTTTTGTTTTAGTTCAATAAGATTGTTTTAAATGGGGGGGAGGAGAATTTTTAAATGAATATAATTTTATATGGCATGTAATTTTAAATACGTATAACTGATGTAAGGGTAATCTTATAAAGGTTTGCCTTATATTTGTACATTAAAAAGTAGCTAATTTAGAAGTGCAAAGTTTGTCTTGGCGAAAAGTGAGTGAGACCCTGTTTGGGTAGATCTATGATATAATTCATACAGTCATTTAAATTCAGACTGGTGGAACCTTAAGTAGAGACATGGCAGGTTGAGGAATGGCCAAATTAACCTCATTTCCTTTTTTGACAGGATTAGTAGACTGGTTCATTAGAGAAATACCTTTGCTATTGTCCAGTTAGATTTCACCAGAGCATATTGACAAAATTAGCTTGTCCTATGATCAAAATGAAGAAATGTGCGTAGTTAGAATTTGATTCATTATCAGATAAACAGTTGTACCTAATGAATAAGGAGTAACAAGTGTTCAACCCTGAAGGAGATCTTTAGTGTCCTTTTGAAAGACTGTCTTCTGGGGCCTCCCTGGTGGCGCAGTGGGTTAAGCAACGCACTGTGAAGCAAAACCGCAGCCACTGCAGCACGAGTTCGATCCCTGCTGCCGCCCAGGGAGGGGACCCACATGGCGGGAGGGGACCCACATGGCGCGGCAGACCTCTCCTGCCTCGCCCGCTGCTCCCCTCAGCAGTGCGTTCTGTTGATCTGCCTGTTCTGCTCTCCGCTCTCTGTGGTGAATCCTCTCACCCCCCACACCTCTGGCCTGTACCCCAGTGCTTGTATGCATAAATAAATAAATCTTTAAAAAAAAAAAAAAGAAAGACTGTCTTCTTGTTTATCAATAATTTGGGAGAAATTATGTTTATTATTGAATTTGTGAATAACAGCTTAGAGCTATACTACCTTGTGAAAAATAACAAGATTCAAATTTTGGTAGGAAACTTACCAATTAGAACTCAATGTACTAAAACTACTTATTTGATGGTAGTAATTATATTTAAAGCAAGTAAACTATTGCTGGACTTTGGGAATCTTTTTTGTATATGAAGATCTGTGGTACACATTTGACACATGTAGATATCACCCAGGTAGGGGGTTTATATCTACAAAGATCTTTCAGTGTTTTTTTTTTTTAAGTTTTATTTATGCATACAAGAACTAGGGTACAGGCCAGAGGCGTTGGGGTGGGGGGTGGGGGCAGAGAACAGAACAGGCAGACCTACTGAAGAAAACTGCTAAGGAGAGCAGCGGGCAAGGCAAGAGAGGTCTGCCTTGCCATGTGGGCCACCTCCCAGGTGGGGATTTAACCTGTACTGCAGTGGCTGTGGATGCTTCACAGCACCGGGCTCAGCCTACTGTGCCATCAGGGAGGCCTGTCATTGTTATTATTTTAACTGTGTTGTGTGAACATATAATTCTGCTGTTTCTTTACTTTTGCAGTTTCACCCTCAGTGCACTTTTTCTTCATTTCCAATTGAATACCCTTGCAAAAGAGCAGTTGGTAAATTCTTATTTTGCTGAACTTCACCACATAATTCAAGCATCTTACGTTACCCAACTTTTTGGGGGTACTCCACACTTCTTTGGTCAGTACCACAACTTTATCTAATTTCCTCTGTATTCTCTTCCAAAACATCCATGAGATTTACTGACACTTATTCAACCTTCATTCTCCCCAAGACTTGGCTTTTTGTCTCCTATTTTTTTCAAAGATTTATTTATTTTTATGCATATAAGCACTGGGGTACAGGTCAGAGGTGTGGGGGGAGGGTGGTGGTGAGAGGATCCACTAGAGACAGAATGGGGAGCAGAACAGGCAGATTCACTGAAACACACTGCTGAAGGGAGCAGCGGGTGAGGCAGGAGAGGTCTGCCACACAATGTGGGTCCTCTCCCCAGCCTGTGTCAGGGATGGAACTTGTGCTGCAGTGGCTGTGGTTTGCCTCATAGTGCTGTGCTTATTAACCCATTGCACCACCAGAGAGGCCCCTGCTTGTCTCCTATTAATTCACTTCGGTATTCCTCTTTTCTCACTTCTCTAAGAAAGTTGGTATATCTTCTCACATAAACTAACTCATAATCTGCTTTGCCTTCAAAGTTTTGTCCTTTTCTCTCTCTCCATTTACTATCTTATTTCTTGGAAAAGAAGCCTCTTCCCCCATTAGCCTCTACTGCTGCCTCTGTAAGTCTTCACCTTTTTCCTTAACTTGCTATGATATTGTTCTCCCTTTAGCCCCACCTAATTTTATTGCAACAGTCTCAGGAGAGATAGTAGAGGAATAAGTAAGATTGTTCCCTACTACATTCATCCTGTCTTCTCATATTGTCCATCTGCTTCCCTTTTGGTCTTTTAACATTTCTCTCCTTAGCTCCCTATCAAATCACTTTTTTTTTCCCACTGACCTCCCTCCTCACCTCCCCAAAATAGTTATTTCTCAGTATTTAATCTTTAACCCTTTTCTGTTTGTACTTTTTTTTGGTATGTGGGTGGGGAGGACAGTCTTTAACTCCCATGATTTCACTATTTTGTTTTTACCTTTAATCTGAGTTCTAGACCAACACAGTTCTAGTTATATCACTTTTCTTTGCTCAGATACCTTTGAGAGTTCAAATTCTTTGAGATTTTTTCCATCTGGGTCTTCTCCCTAATCTCTCTCTTCCCCTTCCTCTCCTTTCCCCACACCCCACCCCACTAGCATACTAGAGTCCTTAAGGCTCTGATGTGCTATTTTATCTATCAATAATACCCTCCTTCCCTCATTTACCTGTTAAAATCCTTTCTGTTCATCAAGACCCAGCCCAAATACCTCCTTTCCTCTTAGTGTTGTTATTTGGAATTAATTGTTGACTACTCTGTATCACCAGTCAGTGTACATCAGTCTCTTCTAGTTTATATTATGCCTGATCTATTAGTTACATGATCTGTTTACATATCTGACTCCTTTTCAGGATTCTAAACCTTTTAGTAAAGGGACTGTATCAACCTGTTCATGTCTTAACCATTTTGTGCAGTGATCATTCATGTTAAGTACTCCATAAGTAAGTGATAATTGATTTAAAAGAGTACAGTATCACAGTATTGTAGATGCTGAGGAAATTTAGATGTTGATTGGTTAAAAGAAGGACTTTCTAGTTTGATTTTCATCTAGTTAAACCTAGTTAGAAGGAAGAGAAAAGGGGATAGAAATATAAAACTAACCCATAAGAGAATCCAAACTTTCAACTGAAATATGAATTGCATCTTAGTTTTTGCTTTTAGAAGGCAGAAAATGAAAATATAGATTATTGTATCAGTAGAATTTATTCATTATTAAAATAATTTTATTAGATACATGTAAGGCACCATGAAGGATACAAAGATAAATAAAATAATATCCAACACTTTGGTTATTAAAATTCTTATATTAAAAGAGGAAAAAAAGGCCTCCCTGGTGGCACAGCGGGTTGAGCACTGCACTGTGGAGCATCCACGGCACAGCAGCATGAGTTTGATCCCTGGCAGGGAGGGGACCCACATGGTGCAGCAGACCTTCTCCTGCCTTACCCACTGCTCCCTTCAGCAGTGTATTTCAGTTGATCTGCCTGTTCTGCTCCCTACTCTGTCTCTGGTGACTCCTCTTACCTCCTGCCTCTGGCCTGTACCCCAGCTCTTCTATGCATAGATAAATAAATCTTTAAAAAAAAAATAAAAGGAGGGAAAAAAGGTACTAATGATTGTTCTAAGGCAAGAACTTCTGGAGTGTCTTCAAGTGCTGTGGAGGACATAATTTTTGGTGGGATTATTAAGCAGTTTTATGGAAAAGGCATTACAACTAGATCTTGAGGAGTAGATAGAATTTCTTTTTCTTTTTTATTTTGGTGATAATTAGGAAATTTGGAGTGGAAACTAGTTGAATTTGACTGTGGTGTGATAGGAGCTGTTGCTATCTTGCAGTCTTTTTTAAAAAATTATTTATGCATACAAGAACTGGGGTACAGGCCAGAGGTGTGGGAGGATGAGATGAGTCACCAGAGACAGAGTGGGGAGTCGAACAGGCGGATGGACTGAAACACACTGCTGAGTGGAGCAGAAGACGAGACAGGAGAGGTCTGCATGCCATGCACGTCAGCTCCCTGGCCTGGGATCAGGTATCGAACTGGTGCAGCTGTCACTGTGCATAGCTCCATAGAGCTGTGTCTCAACCTCTTGCACCACCAGTAAGGCCCGCCTGTCTTGCAGTCTTTGTGAATGGTGCTCCTTGGGAATGTGTCTGCCCAGAATACAGGAAGTAGTTGGAGATAAGTGTAGGAAGGAAAGTCAGGGTCAGATTGTGAAAGATCATCAATGCTGGGCAAGGGAGTCTAAAGTAAAGTTCCATAGATATTGGGAAGTGTTTAAAAGTAGAGGTAGAGATTGTCAAGCTCTCAGTCTGTTCTTTGCTCCTGCAGATATAAAACCTGTTATTTATCGTAACTTCTGTTTTGTATATGATCTGATTTGTAGTGTGGCCACAGATAGGGGTACATGTGCTACTTGGCACCATGCTCATTGAAACCATAACAAGAATCATTAAGTTTATAGAAAATAAATTCATTCAACAAGTATTTCGTATTTTCTAATTCCAATAGATAATGGTGATCTAGGCAAATTCTTGCCGTTGTGTAACTTAATTTTTTTTGATGAAAGAAGCAAATATATAAGCATATATTATTGTGATAAGTGCTATGTAGAAAAACAATCAGGATAAAAAGCAGACATTAATTTTTACAGGGATCATCAGGAAAGTCCTCTCAAGAGATTACAATGGTAATGAAACAGGGGAACACATCATGTGTACATTCAGAAGAGGGCACAGGAAAAGCTGGAGCAAAGGCATATGGTCAGGAGCATTGCATGCAAGGACCTGCTGTCTTGCCTGCTGGTTCCCTCAGCATGTGATACCAAGATTTGAATTTTGGCAGTGAATGTGGTTAAGATACACAACTGGGTAATTCTTTTAAACGCTATTGAAACATAAACGAGAGCCTTGTTTGAAACCTAACTTGTCTGTTTTCATTGGGTTGATGGAAAGTTGGCCTTTAAGATCCTAAGAGCTGCCTTCCCTCTCTCCAGTGCCATGTCTTAGTGACATGGTTGCATGTGACATGCACAGCCTAGAGAGGAATGAATTCAGGGGTATGTGTATTGGCCACAGGTAGGATTGGAAATGGGAATAATGCAGTGAATCACATACTGTACAACTGTGTGATAAGTGTAAATGTGAGTCTTTCATGTTCTGTGAAAATAAATGAGTGAGAAGTTAACATAACTGCTAACGAGAGGTAATGTTTAGGATAAATTTTGAGAGATTCGTCATCTACTAATGCATTAGAAGATGGGAATTTTTAAATTTAATTTTATTGTATTTAAAAATAACATTGGTTTATAGCAATAGATTTTGTGTGTATAGAATTATAATTCGGCATCTATATAATGTCAGTTATTTTTTTTGAAGATTTATTATTTATGCATACAAGGCCTAGAGTACACACCAGAGGTGAGGGGTAAGAAGATTCACCAGAGGGCCTCCCCTGGTGGCGCAGTGGGTTAAGCAACGCACTACGAAGCAAATCGCAGCCACTGCAGCACGAGTTCGATCCCTGCCGCCGGCCAGGGAGGGG
>JAGFMF010012070.1:207615-218723 GCA_019455555.1 Galemys pyrenaicus | reverse complement strand
TCCCCCACCTGGCCGGCAGCAGGGATCGAACTCGTGCTGCAGTGGCTGCGGTTTGTTTCATAGTGCGTTGCTTAACCCACTGCGCCACCAGGGAGGCCCGCTTTGTTTCTTTATATTACACTACTAAATGAAATCAAATGTTATCTTTCTCCTTTTGGCTTATTTCACTTAGCATAATCCCCTTAAGGTCCATGTGTAGTCACATGGCAAAATTTTGTCCTTTTTTGTTGTTTCTATACCCAAGTAATAAGAAGAGGGAGACTTTAGACTGCAGGAGGGTGTGGAGTAAACACTAGACATCTGTCTACTAGATCGAGAAGTGAGACAGAAACAAGTATTTCTTATTAGGTGTTTTGCTGAGGTACTGGTGAGCCCAGTTGTGTCACAGAAAGCCACTTGGTTTAGTAAGTAGAGTAAATTGGGACTCATAGGCTCTGTAAATTAGTTATGGCTCAGGTTAAATATTAGTCATAATACATGGAGTACCTAACAGTTAATACTAAGCATATTTGAACTATGTAATAGAGTTTTTGTTCATTCCACAGATAGGTGAGTATTTTGTCTGTACTTGATGCTATTTTAAGTGTCAGTGATACAAGAGTGGCTATGACAGACAGCAACCTAGTCTTTTGTGCTTATTTCTAATGTATAATTACTGACACTGAAGGAATAAGTGTGTGTAGTTTTTGTAGTGATGAGTGTATGGTAAAACAGTGTAATTATGAATGTTGAGAAATGGGGCCACTGTTTTACTTAATCAAAAGATAGTTTTGTTTTTTCCCTAAATACTGATTTCAACTATGTTATGTTGAATTTCCCCTTCCACTTAGTGACATTTCAGCCAGATCTCATAACATTATGGTCTTTTAAAATCCTGTGTAGCCTAAATGAAAACTCCAGTCCCCTAGCCAATCAATGCCACTCTCCTTCCAGGTCAAGACCTTGGGTCTGAGTCTGCACAGAGGGTTGGGGGAAGGACATTTTCTTGGGTTAATTTGGGAAGGCCTCTCTGAGGTGCTGTTGACACTGAGACCTGAATAGTCAGCATTCCATGAAAAATCTGGAGGTGCAGTGGTGAGCTTGGCACATTTTTTTAATATATATTTATTACGTCATCTTTCATATTTGTACAATGTATGATTTCCCCGTGAAATTCCCACCACCAATTCACCCATGCACCACCACCATAGTCCCTTGTGCTCTTTCTACCCATCCTGATCCTTCTCCCTCCTCCCTACAGAATGTCTCTGATCTATAGTTGCCTGATTTTATTAATTATTTATTTATTCATACAAGAACTGGAGTACAGGCCAGGTTTGGGGGGGTGGGTAAGAGGATTCACCAGAGACAGTGGGGAACAGAACAGGCAGATCAACTGAAGCGCACTGCTGAAGGGAGCAGCAGACAAGACAGGAGAGGTCTGCTGTGCCATGTGGGTCACCTTCCTAGCTGGAGGCAGGATTGAACTCATGCTTCAGTGGCTGCAGATACTTCATAGTGCGTTGCTTAACCACTTGAACCACCAGGGAGACCCCTGTCTAATGATTATGATTTTGCCCCTCCCCCAACCCTGTATTTGGTTCCTCTACATTCCTCCAATTTTTCTTTTTCTTTCTTGCTTATTTCACTGAATATAATCCCAGCTCCATCTATGTTGCTGCAAATGGCATGAGTTTATCCATTTTGTTTGCCACATCAACAAACAAGAAAAAAACTAAAAGAAACCACTAATCATCCATCTCAATAAACTAGAAAAATAACAACAAAGGAATCCAAAAACCAGAAGAAAGGAAATAGTAAAAATTAAAGCAGAAATAAATGAAATAGAAATAATAATGAAAAATCCAAAAGATCAATGAAACAAAAAATTGGTTCTTTGAAAAAATAACAAAATAAAGCTCTAGCCAGACTAACAAAGAAAAACAGGGAGAAAACACAAATAAATAGGATCACAAATAAAAGAGGAGAAATCACAACAGACTCAGAAGAGATTAAAAGAATAATCAGACAATACTATGAACAGTTACATGCTAACAAGCTCAACAATTTAGAAGAGATGGACAAGTTCCTAGAATGATATAACTATCCAAAGCTAAACAAAGAAGAAATAAAACACTTAAACAGGCCATTTATAAACAGTGAAATCGAAGTAGTAATCAAAACACTCCCCAAAAACAAAAGCCCAGGACCAGATAGATGGCTTCAAAAATGAATTCTACGAAACATGCAGAAATAAACTAGTACCTATCCTACACAAACTCTTCCAAAAAATCGAGGAAGAAGGAATACTACCAAATACATTCTATGACGCTAACATATAGTAATACCAAAACCAAACCAAGACAGCACAAAGAAAGAGAACTACAGGCCAGTATCTCTAATGAACACTGACGCAAAAATCAATAAAATTCTAGCCAACAGAATCCAACAATGCATCAAAGGGATAATACATCACAGCCAAGTGGGATTTATCCCAGGGGCAAAAGGATGGTTCAATATCTGAAAATCAATCAACGTAATCCAACACATTAACAAAAAGAAGGATAGGGCTCTCCCTGGTGGCGCAGTGGGTTAAGCAACACACTATGAAGCAAACCGTAGCCACCGCAGCATGAGTTCAATCCCTGCCCCCAGCTCGGGAGGTGAACCACATGGCGCAGCAGACCTCTCCTGCCTCGCCCGCCGCTCCCCTCAGCAGTGTATTTCGGTTGATCTGCCTTTGCTGTTTCCCACTCTGTCTGGTGGATTTTCTTACCTCCCTCACCTCTGGCCTGTACCCCGTGCTTGTATGCATAAATAAATAAATCTTAAAAAAAAACAAAAACAAAAAGGATTAAATCCATATGATCATATCAATAGATGCAGAGAAGGCATTTGACAAAGGCGAACATCCACTCGTAATGAAGACCCTTGAAACCCTTGGAAAAGAAGGACTATATCTCAACATGATAAAAAGCAATATACAACAAACCCACAACCAATATTATCCTTAATAGTGAAAAATTGAAAGCATTCCCTTTAAGATCAGGAACAAGACAAGGATGCCCACTCTCTCCTCTGCTATTCAATATAAGGAATCCAAATAAGGAAAGAAGAAGTAAAACTATCACTATTTGTAGACAATATGATAATATACTTGGAAAACGCTAAAAGCTCTACAGAAAATCTAATTGAAACAATCAACCAGTTTAGTAAAGTAGCAGGGTACAAGATCAATGCACAAAAGTCAGTAGTTTTCCTATATAGAAACAACCAATCTGAAGAAGAAAAAACATCAAGAAAAATATACCTTTTACAATTGAAGCCAAAAAAAAATTCAAATATTTGGGAATAAACCTAACAAAAGAAGCAAAAGGCCTATAGAGAGAAAATTATAAAACATTGTTAAAAGAAATAGAAGACGAGAAGAAATGGAAAGATATCCCTTGCTTGTGGATAGGAAGAATCAACATTATCAAAATGGTCATCCTACCAAAAGCAATTTACAGATTCAACGCTATTCCAATAAAAATCTCAATGATGTTCTTCAAGGAAATAGAACAAATATTGATGAAATTCATGTGGAGACACAAAAAACCTCGATTAGCCAAAGCTCTCCTGGCCAAAAGAAGGGGAATGGAGGTATTACACTCCCAGACTTCAAACTTTACTACAAAGCAATAGTAATTAAAATAGCTTGGTACTGGGACAAAGACAGACACACAGACCAATGGAACCATATAGAATGCCCAGAAGTAAAACCACATATTTATGGACATCTGATCTTTGACAAAGGAGCAAAGAATATACAATGGAACAAGGATAGCTTATTCAATAAATGGTGCTGACAAAACTGGTCTGCCATGTGCAAAAACTGAAATTAGACCACTATCTCACACCATGTACAAACATCAACTCAAAATGGATAAAAGACTGAATATAAGACCCAAAACCATAAAATATATAGAAGAGAACATAGGTAAAAGTTACAAGACATACTTCTCAGTAACACCTTTAAAGATGCATCCCCCAAAAGCAATAAAAATAGAAGATAAACAGCTGGGATGACATTAAATTAAAAAGCTTCTATACAGCAAAAAAAGCATTAACCAAAACAGAGACACCCCACTGATTGGGAAAAAAATCTTTGCACTCCACACAACTGGTAAAGGACTGATCACAAAGAACTCACATGACTCAAACAACCCAGTTCAAAAAATGGGCAGAAGAACTTAAAAGACACTTCTTCAAAGAGGACATGCAAATAGCCAACAGGCACATGAGAAAATGCTCAACATCCCTCATAATCAGGGAAATGCAAATTAAAATCACAATGAGATACCACCTTACGTGAGTAAGAATGGCACATATCAAAAAAAAAAAAAAAAAACAACAGCAACAAATGTGGGTGAGGATGTGGAGAAAATGGAACTCTACTATAGTGCTGGTGGGGATGCAAGTTAATCCAACCACTATGGAAGGCCATATGGAGGTTCCTCAGTCTACTAAAAATAGAGCAACCAGATGACCCAACAATTCCACTCCTAGGGAACTACCTACAGGACACAAAAACACTGATCCAAAAGAGCACCTGTACCTCTGTGTTTATTGCAGCTCTGTTGATGATTGGTAAGGCCTGGAAACAACCCAAATGCCCAAAAGTAGATGACTGGATCAAGAAGATGTGGTACATTTACACAATGGAATACTATTCAGCAATCAAAAAAGACAAACTAGAGCCATTTGTGGAAACATGGGTGGAGCTAGAAGTGATTATGCTCAGTGAAATATGTCAGAGGGCAAGAGAAAAATATTGGATGGTTTTATTTTTAGGAGGAATATAAAGGAACAAAAAAACGGGGACTAAAGGAAAAGAACAATAACAATAAAACCACAAGAACAAAAAGACAAAGGCACCTTGAGGAGGTGGGGAGGAGGGACTGGGATGAAGGCAGAAATTGCACAAGGGACTGAGGTGGTGGTGCACTGGTGAAACCGTGGTAGGCATTCCATGGCGACTACAACTGATGTCACATATATAAAAATAAATAAATAGCATTTTAGGACAAGCCTACTTTTATGCTCAAAATGGAAAAGTAGCTTTTAAAATATAAAAAAGGCAGAGTTATCAGGAGAATGAAAAGATTTACTTTAGTCCTGCTTAATTTTGGGTTTTATGATACACAAATTAAAGAAGATTTCTCGTAGAAAAAATAAAATGATTCTATAAAATTACTTTTTTTTCAAGTTAGCCAACTTCTCTGTTTCTGCTTATTTTATGTGTGTATTTAAGCACACAGACAAATCTGTCTCTCCTCTTTTTCTCAGTATCAAATAAAATGGAATTGTTGTAGATAACTATATCACTTTTAAAACCACGTTTGAATTTCAGTGAGAAGTGTGCAGAGTTTTGTGATAAGGTCGCATCTCACCCTCCATGTTTCAGACCCTGGGCATGCCTGACACTGCAAACCCTACATATACTATTTTTCTATACATGCATACTTATGATAAAGTTTAATTTATAAACTAGACACAGTAAGAGAATAACTTCCTAAATTAATATTAATATTAAAATATTAAAATAGAGGTTATATCAATATACTATAATAAAAGCTCTGGGAATGTGATCTTCTGTCTTAAAATATCTTATTGTACATAATATTTTTTGACCATTGTTGACCAAAAGTAACTGAAAGTCAGAAAATGAAATTATGGATAAGGGAGGGACAACTTCTATATATGGTCCAAAAGAATCTGTATAGCATTTTTGATTACTGGATTTACTGGACTTTAACATCTCCTTCTATTCCAAATATGTTACAAAAAGATTACTGTTTTCCTGATGTTTGCTTTTCTTTGAAGGGAGCACCTTCCTTTTTGTTTCATTTAATTTAGAGTTTCATCATGTATTGCTCATATCAACTATTGTAGTTGCTTTCTGTTAGACTTCCTTTCAATTTTTCTTTCAATAAATTTAGATGATCTTTCTAGAAGTTAAGTATAATCACATTGATAGCCAATAGCTGTTCTTCTTCCCCATAAAGATAATTATTTAGTATGTTAATAAATAATCTGTTATCATCATTTATTTTGCTTAAAAACTTTTTATTTTCTGGCACAAAAAAGAATTCCAGGATTGTCTCTGCCCCAGCCTTGGACATAGCATTTTCTCTAAGGGATCTTTTATACAATATGGTAGTAAGAAGTCAAGATCTGGAAGTTAGGATACTACTAGTGTATCTTGCTTATGTGTGCACATACACCCACACGCTCACAGCCTCGTACTTATCTCTATATTACTGAAAACTATAATTTCATCCCAGTCCTTCCAGGGCCAGTAAATTCAATTCTGTCCTTTTTCCATATATGTAACATCATTCTCTAACAGTAAGAAACCTTACTATTAGACAGATATTCAAGAAGGAGAAGCACAGGGAAGGAAAATTTTCTAACATTTTGATTTTCATTCATTTATTTCCCAGGACATCATTTTCTTGCCACCTCTCTGGATGCTCTGTCTCTTTTCCTACTTCTTACCCTTCTCCCCATCTCTCTCTCTCTTTTTTTAAGATTTTATTATTTATTTATGCATATATATATGGGGTATAGGCCAGAGTCCAGGGCGGTGAGAGGATTTACCAGACAGAGTGGGGAGCAGAACAGGCAGACTGACTGAAATACACTGCTGAGGGGAGCAGCGGGCACAGCAGGGGAGGTCTGCTACACCATGTGGGTCCTCTCCCTGGCTGGAGGCAGGGATCGAATTCGTGCTGCAGTGGCTGTGGTTTGCTTCAATAGTGTGTTGCTTAACCTGCTGTGCCACCAGGGAGGCCCTCCCCATCTCTTAATGTTGGAAGCCTAAAGATTCAGGCTTAATCTCCTACTTTAAAATTTTTATTTCCTTATTAGACCTTTCTTTTAAATTCTAGATTTGCAGATTGAGTTGTCTACTTAAGACATCTTCAAATGACTGTCTAGTAAAAATGTTTAACTCCTGATCTTTCCCTTAATAAGTCTATTGTATCTTCAGGCTTTTCTATTCCAGTTGTTGGCAATGCCATACTTCATAGACATGTCAAATAACAAAACCAGAACAACTCAGTGATAAGTTTGGTGGCCTTTGTTCAAGAGAATGTTGCTCAACAAGCAGTGGAACACTCCCCTCGAAGGATTTTGGGCAAGACTGAGTTTTACATAGAATGTTAAAGATGCAACCAGGAAACAATATGATTGGTTAGAGGTCAGAAATTTCCTTAAAAGTCAAGCATGTCCTCTTTTCTAGGTAAGGAAAGCTAGATAAGGCAAAGATGGAGGGTTGTAATTGGTGGTAGATTTCCTTGACAGTGAGATATTGTCTCTAAATGCAGACCTACATAGATTCTTAAAAATTTATTTATTTAATTATATTTGACATCATTTGTATTCCCCAGGGAGTTCCCACCACCATTTCACCCGTGCACCATCACCTCATTTCCTTGTGCTCTTTCTACCTCATCCCTATCTTTGCCTTCCCTTCCCTTCTCCATAGTCTCTTTGGTTTATCTTTGACCTTTTGGTCTTGTTGAGTTTTTTGTTTGCTTTTGGTTATAATTGCCCATTTCCTTGAGCTTCTTCTTTTTTTTGTTGTAGTTGCTCTTTTACATTCCTCCTAGTAGTGAAGCCATCCTGTATTTTTCTCTTGCCTTCTGACTTGTTTCACTGAGTATAATTCCTTCTAGCTCCATTCATGTTTCTATAAATGGCCCTCGTTTGTTATTTTTGGTTGCTGAATAATATTCCATTGTGTAAATGTACCACATTTTCTTGATCAAGTCCTCTACTTTTGGGCATTTGGGTTGTTTCCAGGTTTACCAATTACAAATAGTGCTGCAATAAACACAGAGGTACAGGTGCTCTTTTGGATCAGTGTTTTTGTGTCCTTTGGGTAGATTCCTAGGAGTGGGATTGCCGGATCATATGGTAGTTCCATTTCTAGTAGACTGAGAAATCTCCATATGGCCTTCCATAATGGTTGGATTAGCTTGCATCCCCACCAGCACTATAGTAGAGTTCCTTTTTCTCCACATCCTCACCAGCATTTATTGTTGTTGGTTTTTTTGATGTGTGCCATTCTTACTGGTGTAAGGTGATACCTCATTGTAGTCTTAATTTGTAAATGCAGACCTACATAGATTTAGATTTTTCATGTGGGCCTGGTCTTTTGGTGACCTCCATTTTATGGGTCCCTATATGCAAATTGACCTTTATTAGATAAAAGTCTTAGAGGCATGCTTTACTCACTTCTCTTTCCCACTTTCATACTCAGGAAATTCTGTTAGCACTACCTTTTAAAAACATAAAATTTAATTACTGCCTTCGTTACTACTACCTTGGTCCAAGTCACTATCCTCTCGCATCTTTCCTCCTAACCCTATACCTGCCTTTAACACCATCCTCATATAATGCAAATGTAAATCGTATCATATCATGTCAGTTTTTACTCAGAATCTTTTAATGGGTTCCCCATCTCACTTATATTAGAAGCCAAGGTCTTTGTAATGGCTGTCAGGTCTTCAATAGACCCCTCCCCCCATCAATTGCTGCCCATCCTCATCTACTACTCTATCTTACTTAGCTCCACCTTGAGTACATCAAAAATGCTTCTACCTTCAGGTTTTTGAAGTGGTTGCTTCCACTTCTTTGTATACCCAAGTCCCTATTGGCTTGCCCATGGTCCAGATGTCTGAGAAGAGTACCTGTGAAGGATTTATTTGTGCTTCACTTATTTGTGAAGGAGTGAAAAAGGGTCAGGAGTACAGTAAATGTTGAAATCCTCTTGATAAAATAGGGAATTGATTAAACTCAGATAGCCTTAGGGTAGGTGTTAGCCAATCCAGAAATGCCAACAATATGCTTTAGGGTAGGGACTAGAGAAATTAATCAATTCCCTATTTAAATCACATTATTAGGTTTTTCAGTATGACCCAAGGCTCCCCATAAACAAACTCTCTTAGGAGACATAACAATAAAGACTAAGAAGATTACCAATCAGAAGCCAAGGGCAAAAACCAGACCTTTTTGGGTGATGCCGCATTCTTCACTGGATACTTTATACAGTTAATTTTCTCTTTTCTCATTTCCTTTGATACCTTTATACCAGATTAAATTTATAGGGGTTCTATTATGGAAAATGAATTATTTTAAATTTTGAAACTTGTACTTCTCTAGCTGTCTCTTAAAAAAATGGCCACTTTTGATTTTATTTTCATTTAACTTTCTCTTTTTTTTAAGAATAAAGGTTCTCTTCAGTTTGAAGACAAATGGGATTTCATGCGTCCAATTGTTTTGAAGCTTTTACGTCAGGAATCTGTTACAAAACAGCAGTGGTTTGATCTGTTTTCGTAAGTAATTCATTACTTCTAACCTTTTGCTAATACAAAGGAAATTTTATTGATGTGTTTCTTTATTTAAATGGAATGTTAACTCTAGATTAGTCTGATTACCTGTTTAAAAATATAATATGTTAGGGAACCTCAGGACTGCCTTTAGGTTCAGTAATACACTGGAAGGACTCATAGAACTAAACATACACTGACACTATGATTTATTACCACAAAAGAATGCAGAGCAAAATTGACACAGGAAAGGTACATGGGGTGAAGTCCTGGGGAAAAGTAGGTATAGACTTCAAGAGTGCTCTCCATTGGCATCCCTTGGAGCACAATTTTCCCAGCAACAAGGTCCATGACTTATCTGATGTGTTGTCTACCAGGAAACTTATCGGAGACTGTTAGTACCATACAAGGTGTTTTTGGGGGTGGTCATCACACAAGCAGGAGAGTTGGTGTGCTATAGCAAGCATATTGTTTCTACAAACAGTTGGAAAACAGTGAGTTATTTTTATTTCAGAAGGTTTTGTATCATTGTTGACCATTCAAGCTCTCAGGACCAGCCAAGGTCAAGCAGGCCTTTCTGAGGAATATAGTCTCAGGTCCATTGTTTCTTTTTGGCCCCTGACCGAAAAATGTCTTTACAGCAAAACTGTTACCAGTAGGGCTCCATGCAGCAATCCTGTAGTACTGAACCCAGTTATGCCTGTTAACGATCTTGGATTTAGCTAGAGTAAATCCCATCAACCATAAGGTTTATCTTAGCAAATGTAGCAGCAGGAAAGGTGGCACTGGAGCAAGGTTCGGGACAGTTCTGGGCAGACGGGTCAGGGAAGGAGTCTTGGAGCCCTCGGTGGCTTTTCATGCTTTTATTAGTAGAGGTGGCCAGGTACATGGCAGGCATGGGTGCTGGGGGGCCGGGAAGCTAGCAGGCCTCTCAGCCCCCAGCACATCTCACCCTCTTGGCTGCTTTGCTGCTGCTGCTCTGTTCTGCTTTCGCTGTTGGTTGGTCCTGTTGTTCTGTTGGTTCTGGTGTCCTCATGACTTTCTCTTTCAGTTTCTATATGAACTTTTTTTATATGGCCCAAGGCATAAATTCATACCATCATTTTGATTCAGAAACTGAAGCAGACCTTGAAAATTTTTCAGGGTGGAAGCATAGTCATGATAGGTTGCACACACAAGGAAGTACAAGCTCAGTGCACACAAGTTACCCTTGTAGTTATAGTACTCTCCAAGCAATACAGACATTTCTCAGGTATTATAGGTTAACAACGCCCTGATGAGGGTACCTTCTTATGGGGCTTTTTACTCCATAGTTCCCATTTTAGTCCAGTTAATTCAGTTCAGGCAGTTTTCAGATGGGCTGCCAGAAGGCCGCTAGTTCCAAATTGTGGTGTCTCTCCATTCGTTTGCCTCACTGGTGTAGATATTTAGAGACCTTCTAATGGGAAGTGCAGGAACTGGGGCCAGCTCCAGCTGTCTCAGAGTACTGTTAGGTATGATTGAAACCTGACAGTCAGTTTGAATTCATAGCTCTCACAGCAGCCTGTAATGCCAATAGCAAGGATTTTCCTTCAGAAAGAGGCAAACAGTTTTATGAATAATTCTGGAAAACAAAAAGTCATTTATGTCTCTTCTTTTTTCCCTCCCTTTTATTTTTTATTTTTTTTTTTTAAAGATTTATTTATTTATGCATACAAGCACTGGGGCACAGGCCAGAGGTGTGGGGGGGTGAGAGGATTCACCACAGAGAGC
>JAGFMF010012070.1:181449-207565 GCA_019455555.1 Galemys pyrenaicus | reverse complement strand
GGCACAGCAGGAGAGGTCTGCCACACCATGTGGGTCCCCCCCCCGGCCGGCAGCAGGGATCGAACTCGTGCTGCAGTGGCTGCGATTTGCTTCGTAGTGTGTTGCTTAACCCACTGCACCACCAGGGGAGGCCCTTTCCCTCCCTTTTAAAATCAGTGTGTCACATTCAGTAATGAAAACTTTTCATTTTTTCTGAAACATCCAAACCTGTAAGAACAAAAGCATTTTTACAGAAAAACATTTTTATTTATATTAACTAGAGAGATATTGTTTAGGAATTGGTCTAGATAAAATCTGGAACTTTGAAAATAAATTTATATCACCTCACCTGTTTCCTTATTATTTGTGTCTAGTGAGCAGTCTAGAAAAAATTAGTTCCTTTCTGGAAGCAGCTGCATGTAATAACCCGTTTGCCTTAGTAAAGTGTGTGTATAAGGAAGAATGAGATGAAGGTGAGTGAAATAGAATCAGACTGTTAATCCATTACTGAAAACTGCCACTAATCCAAAAAACCAAACACCAGTCATAGCAGTGAGACATCTCTGAGAGGGGGCTCTAATCCATTCTGTAAGAAGCAGGTAGAATGCCTTCTTCCAACTTAGAGAGCTATAGGTAGTAACCTCAAGTTCAGAATACAGTTACTCTCTGTGTAGGGTAAATGAAGATTGCTTAGGCTTTTGCACTGTTATAACACCTCTATGACTATCACCTGCAATCTTGAATGTAGGAGGCACTTGGAAGTGTGGGCTTGGGGTAAGCATGCCTGATGGTGGACACTGTGAATATGGTGTAGGCTTGTGTAAGTGGGCACAATGGAGCCACAAGACTGAGCATATAAGGACAGCATCACAGAGGACAGAGTGCAGCAAATGACCATGTGGCGGAGTGCAACGGAAACAATGGAAAACAGCTACAAGAGGAAAGAGTATATAGAGACTTGCAGGGGGTGCTAAGTTGCTGTCTCCCTGCTGGCTTGTTTTTCCCTAACCTGTGGGTATGATGCCAAGGACTCCAAGCTTCTCTTTTAAGCTGCCTGACTCAAAGATGAACCTACTCAGCCTGGGATGGTTGCACAACACTCTGTCAGCTGTATAGAGAGCCAGTTAGCATCTTGATTTCAGGTGGTCTTATCAGCACATAAGCCCTTGTCTAGGGGTATCTGTAGGTCTTCACTTAGTTCAGCCAGAATCCTTGCCATTTTCAACTTATGTCTCCACCAATGATGTCTTAAGTCTTCAGTCACCAGTCCTTGAGTCAGAGTCCTGTTAACTGAGCATATACTCATGTCAGTTCACACAGCTGTGTTGAGGTTGAAGCAGCTAAGTATTAGACAGTGTCAGGCTCCAATTTAAAGTCAAATCTAGGCAATTTGGATCTTTGAATTAGGATCTGTGAATTCAGGACCCAAAAAAGCCAGCTTCTTTCCTGCAGCCACAGCAAGCCAAGATACTGCAAATCAGTCTTGTTCCAAGTCCAGCTGACAGACAAACCTTGCTAAGCCCTTTTATCTTATCAGTCTTAGAATCCAAATTGATTCACTCAGAAATAGGCAGAGTGGGCTAAAGAATCTTCTCCCTCTAAGGGTCAGATACTTGATTTCACAAGCTCTCAATAGCAGCTGAAACTGCTTTTTAAACTGCCAACATGTTTTTCTATTTGGAAATTTTGTTTACATGTGTCTCCCTTTTCTCACAGACACCAAAAGGTAAAAATAATAGTAAATATCATGCATTAGGGAGATTTATTCTATTACTCAGTTTAAAGTCCAGTTCCCGGGCCTCCCCTGGTGGCGCAGTGGGTTAAGCAGCGCACTGTGAAGCAAACCGCAGCCACTTGCAGCATGAGTTCGATCCCTGCTGCCGGCCCGGGAGGGGGACCCACATGGCGCGGCAGACCTCTCCTGCTGTGCCCGCTGCTCCCCTCAGCAGTGTACTTCTGTTATCTGCCTGTTCTGCTCCCTGCTCTCTGTGGTGAATCCTCTCGCGCCCCCCGCCCCCACACCTCTGGTCTGTGCCCCAGTGCTTGTATGCATAAATAAATAAATCTTTAAAAAAAAATAAATAAAGTCCAGTTCCCTTCCCTGTAACACCAAAACCTATAGTTTTAAAAATTTGTTGTCTTAGAATTTTTAGTGGTATAATTGTCTTGTGTATATGGTTATAGCTAAATTTTTATCCCTAATTCTACATAGCTTCATTAACCTGTGTCTTAAGTAGCTGATACATTTTTATTTTCATGTAACTCACTTTTGGGTTCTTTATTTTTAAAATAGTTCTTCAACAAAATGACTTAATTTTGCTTTCTTGGAAGAAATTTTATAGTCACTGAATTCATAAGCCCCTTCAGAATTGCTTTTTTTTTTTTTTTTTGTATAGAAGAACTGGGGTGTAGACTAGAGGTGTGGGGATTGGGGTCTTGAGAGAATTCACTAGAGACAGAATGAGGGTAGAACAGGTGGACTTAACTGAAACACACTGCTAAGAGGAGCAGCTTGAGACACAGGAGAGGTCTGCTGAGCCACGTGGGTTAGCTCCCTGGTCAGAAATCTTAGGCAGTAGAGATGATAGCACCAGGTCTTAACCCCTAGGTCACCAGGGAGGCCCCCACAATTGCCTTTATTGCTTTTTACTTTTATATAAATTTTTTATTGAAATATGGACTACTAGTGTAATTTTCACAGAGGGAGCACATTTATGTAATCAGCACCTACAGAAAGAAACCAAATGTAATAAAACTTGAAGTCCCATCTATCCTGACTGAGTCACTACTTGCCCCCTAAAAATTAGCTTCCTGCCTCACTTCTGATAACGTTACTTTTACTTGCTTTTGAACTATATATAAACAGAATCATACAGAGTATACTGTTGTGTTTTCTGTCTTTTGCTACATTAAGCTTATGAGACTCTTTGTGTTGTGTGTAGTACTGTTCCCTTGTGGAATGTTGTAGGGTAAAGGTTGATCGGGTATTTCCACCCTCCCATCACTGATGATGGACACCTGCGGTGCTGTGAGCATTCCAGGGTGGGCATGCGCAAGTGAGCGCACCTGTGTTGGACACGGGCATAAATGGGCGGCGTCATGAGGACGCCAGAACTGCGAGGACCAACTGACAGAACCAACAGACCTGAGGAGCAGCAGCAGCAGCAGAGAGAGAAGAAGCAGCCGAGAGGGTGAGATGCGCTGGGGGCTGGGAAGCCTGTCAGCCTCTCGGCCCCCCGGCACCCATGCCTGCTATGTACCTGGCCACCTCTACTAAATAAAGTATGAAAAGCCACCGAGGGCTCCAAGACTCTCCTTCCCTGACCCGTCTGCCCTTAACCATCCCGGACCCTGCTCCAGTGCCACCCCCATCCTGCCACTACAAATGTGTATCTTTTTATGAATTTAACCATTCTCTGCTTGGTAGACTTTTGAGTTGATTTTAGTTTAGAACTATAATGAATAGTGCTGCTATGAAGTCTTGCACATATTTTTTGGTGAAGATTTGTATGTATTTCTGCTGAGACAAACAGAAATGGAATTTCTTGGTTATAAATTTATTTTGTGCACGCATGTGTGTGTATGTGTTTTTAGCCTTAGTAGGTACTAACAAAAATTTTCTGAGGTTGTTGTGCCTATCTCAACATTCTCACTAACATTCAACACTTGGTATTGTTTTCATTTTAGTCTTTCCGGTGGTTCTGTAGTGGTAGAGCATTGTGATTTTAGTTTATATTTCCCTGATGACTAATAAAATTGAATATTTTTGTATATAAGCTTTCACAATTCTTTTATGAACTAGAAAACACCAATTACTTAGAAATGTAATGTTGTACTAATAAATTCATAAGTCAGAGAGGAAAGCAGTTCAAACATTAAAAATATTTGGAGGTGAATGATAATGATGATACATTATCACAAGTTGTTAGCTCTACCTAAGCAGTGCATAAGTGCTAAGTTTATCACCTCCAGTGCAAGGACAGGGGAAAAGCTAAAAATCAGTGGCCTGAGTAAAGAAATGAGAAAGAAAACCCAAATTAATTATAAAAAAGGAAAGCTAAAAATTAATAAAATACAAACTAATTGTACAACAGAGAAAAGAAAAAAGGGCAAAAAATGTCTTGAAAAGAATAATTGTTATTCCACTTATTTTCAGTTTTTCTCATTCAATTTCAGCTTGCTTCTTTATTAATGTCTTTTCTGGTTTCCTTGATTTATTTTGTTCTTTTTCTGGTTTCTTAAGATGAATTTGTAGTTGTTTTGATAACTTTTATACTTTAAAATGAAAAATTTAAGCATACACATTTCTTTCCTTTAAACTCCTTTGATACCATAGGTTTTGTAGTATGAAGTGTTTTTTGTTGCTTCTTTGATTGATAGTGATTTTTTTCTCTTTTTTCTTTACTCCATGTACTACCCTGGAACTTAATTTCTAAATAGTGAATCTTTTTTCATATATTTATTTTTTATGGATTATGAACAGAAAAATTGCCTATAAAAATCTCTTAAGATGCTATACACTAAGGGAAAAAATTCTCTTGAGAGTTGCAAGGATCTCTGTCTTATAAATCATATTAATTATATATAAATATTTTTTAAAAGATTTGTTTATGCAAAGAACTGGGGTGTAGGCCAGAGGTACAGGGGGTGAGAGAATTCACCAGAGGCAGATCTGCTGAAATACACTGCCACGGGGAGGAGTGGGCAAGACAGAAGAGGTCTGCTGGGCTGTATTTGGATCACCTCCCTGTAGGGAGATTGAACTCAAGCCAGCAGCAGTGATAGTGCTGAGACTTAACCCTTATGCCAACAAGGAGGACCTGTTAATTATATTTTAAAATTTCTCTATGTCAATTTTTTTACAATTGACTTTCAAATATTGGGAGATTTTGATTAACTAAGGGATACCCATTCCCAAACCTCTCAACCTTATATCTCTTCTGCTGAAAAGGCTAATAACATTCACTTCTTTAGCCTCTCTTGATGCTAGGGTGACCATGTAACAAATTCCTGGCGAATTTAAATCTATGGGAGATTTCTAGGAAACCTTTTGTTTCCCAGATTAATTAAACGAATGTACCTGGCACTGGCCCCTGAGCCCCCATTAACACAAGCAGGTATAATAGTCTAACATGTCAAGATTGCCATCTTGTGGGAAGAGTAAGAGTCCAGTGAACAAATACATCAGTTGCCTATGTCTAGATTTCTTGTCATGCGAGAGAGTAACTCAGTGTTTTGTGTTTTTTATTTATGCATACATGAGCCTGGGGTACCGGCCAGAGGTGTGGGAGGTGAGAGGATTCACCAGAGACAGAGTGGGGAGCAGAATAGGCAGACTGACTGAAACACACTGCTGAGGGGAGCAGTGGGTGAAGCAGGAGAGGTCTGCTGGGCCATGTGGGTCCCCTCCCTGGCTGGAGGCAGGGATTGAAATCATGCTGCAGTGGCTGCGGTTTGCTTCAGAGTGTGTTGCTTAACCCACTGCACCACCAGGGAGCCCGTTACTCAGTGTTCTAAGCCCCTGTTGAGATTAATGTTTTCAGCTCAGTGCATCCTCATAGAAAGATGTATAAAAGTGTACAAATCCAGTGTATTTGTTTCAGGTTCTAACATTTCTAATTTTTTTTTTTTACATTTAGATATTTTTGTTCTAAATTTTTGTCTTCACAAATAATACTTTTATCATTGTACACCTTTATAAATAATCTTTAGCATATCTTGCTTTTTATCACAAATACTACTTTTTATCAAGTAATGCTCTATATCTTTTTTTTTTTTTTTGGATATTATCAGTATTGCCACTAAGATTTCTTTCGGTTTGTTTTTGTCTATTTTTCTTAGGACACACTTGTCTTCTTTTTCCTTTTATTAAAGTTTCTTTTAAAATACACATTACAGAGTACCATTTTTATCTCTTTTAAGGATGACATTCAGTTATAACTGACATTCTTGTCTTTATTGTTTCATAATTATCATTTGTTAGTTACTATGTCCTCATTTTTCCTTTTCCTTTTGTTAATCTGTAAGTTCACATTCATTAAGTGATTGGTTACTTTCCTGTTTTCAGAAGCATGTGGTGCTATTACTCACTGGAATCATAAAGAATTATTTTTCATACCTTAATCACACTATTGTTCCTTTACTCCTCTTCCACCAAGGAAGTTGGAATCTTTGGATACTATTTACCTCCTGTTTCTTCTCCTTCCCCTCTTTCTGTCCCCTTGAAATCTTGAAAAACTTACTTCCTCCCACTTCCACTCTTCAGCTCCTTGATTTTTCTAACCTAGTTTTTAAAAGGAATTTCCCTAAGAGCAAGTCCCTCTTTAAAAGTACTTTGGTTATATATTTAAAGAGAGTGTTTTTATCCACTCAGAGTTAATTTTTTATTTGTTGCTTACTGTTAGTCTTTCCCTTTTTTGGTGAAATTCCTTTGATATAATAAAGTGCAGGAACTAGAACTTTATGCACCTTGGTAAATATGAGAAACAATGTTGCATGAAAAAAATTACTTGGTAATGATTTCTTTAAAGTTCAGAAATTGCTTTAGTATGTTGGAAAACTTGAAAAAAAATAACACATTCAGACCTGGTTACTTCTATGAAGGAATGGAAGAGAATAGATTGAAGGATAGGAATATATAGAGGACTTTTATTTTCATATAGTACCCAAGTATTATAATATGTTCCTCAAAATGTGTAAAAGTAGTTAACTGGAATCTTTTTACATTCTATGTATCCAGTACATTCAGTGTATCCTGTGGTACTGAGTACATTGTTTTGAATAATAAGTATAACTGAGGATATTCTCCTCTGATGTAGCAACACAAAAGTGTAACAGGAGGTTGAGAAAAGGGAGCTGGAGATGATGAATCAGAGTGATCACAATTTTGACTTTGAGGTAATACTTCTACAGAGCTAGCCAACCCCATATCCTTCACTACCCTCTTACCTCTTACCTTAGACAAGTCATGAGTCAGCTGTTTTGATATGCCCTGTGGTATTGTGAGCATGATAGGGATATTGAGGTAGTCCTGTCTGGGTTGGCTGCAAAAGTCTCCGACAGCTTTATCAGAGTTTCTTAGAACTGCACTGCAGCCTAAGACACCTTTGTACCAACCTCCTTTCCTGTTCTTCCATTCAGGAATTACTGGTGTTATGGGTAGATTGCTTGCCCATTTTCCTATAGTTCACTTCCCATTTTCCCTCGCAAGCATTTCCTTCAATAAATCTGTATATTCTAAATTATATGTCTAATCCCATCTGCTCCCTAGTAGACTTAAACTAACACAAAAGTCAGTATGTATAAAATGCAGTAAGCTATAAATATGTTAGCTTTTGTTATAATAAATTAAGTAAAAGATGATGATGATTTTGATGTTGGTAGATGTGATGGTAAAAATGTTTAAACTGGGAAGAAATTTTGATCCTCCTGATGTGACTGGACATAGGATCTAAGGAAAAGTTTGCCCAATTTCTTATTACTCCCCACTTTACACAATAATAACCACACTGGTTTGCTTACATTCTCAACAAATATTCAGTAAAAAACTATAGTTCTCTACTAACACTGTTACTTCATAAAATATCTCATCCTTCCCCACCATTTCCACATTGGCTGGCAAAATCCCATTGTTTCTTGAAGGTTAAGCTTAGGAACAAACTCTTCTAGGCAACCTTCCCCTCACCCCCACCCCCCCCCTTTTTTTTAAAGATTTATTTATTTATGCATACAAGAACTTGGGTATAAGTGAGAGGTGCAGTGGGATGAGAGCCTTCACCAGAGACAGAGTGGGGAGCAGAACAGGAAGATTGACTGAAATACACTGTTGAAGGGAGCAGGGAATGAGAAAGAAGAGGTCTGCTGCGCCGTGTGGGTCACCTCCCTGGCCGGTGATCAAACTTCAGCTGCAGTGGCTGTGTGGTAACTTCATAGTGTTGAAATATAACCCTTTGAGCCACCAGGGAGACCCCAGGAAAACCTTCCCTTTTCTACTCTCCCCCATCCCTAAACTATCTTATGTTTATGTGTCTAGTAGTTGTGAACACATTGAGTAATAACCAATCTATTTTGTATCAACTTAGCTATAGGTTGTTTTAGTCATGGATTTCAGAGGTATTACCTATGAAGAGTGTTAAGTAACCTTCTATGGTTAACTATTCTATTTTATTCAAAGAACAATGAGGATGCATTTAGATATGTTAAGTATAGAGGTAATATGTAGTTTGAGTTTTATAAAGTCACTTTGACTGCTGTTTGTTGAATGGATTGGTGGAGAATTAAAAGAGTAATTTGGCGAAATGGTATGGTATGGGCTTTGGAGTGCAGTCCACTTTATCATAGCTGTATATTCGTAGAGATGTTATGTAACTTCTCTTTGCCTCTGTTTCCCATCTGTAAAATATAAGAATAGTAACACTTCAGAGTTGCTGTAAAGGTTAAGTGAGTTAAAACAGCTTAGAATAGGGGCCTCCCTGGTGGCGCAGTGGGTTAAGCAACACACTATGAAGTGGACTGCAGCCACTGCAGCACGAGTTCTATCCCTGCCGCTGGCCAGGGAGGGGACCCACATGTCGCAGCAGACCTCTCCTGCCTTGCTCGCTGTTCCCCTCAGCAGTGTGTTTCAATAGGTCCATCTGCCTGTTCTGTTCTCCACTGTCTCTGGTGAATCCTCTCACCCCCTGCCTGCATCTCTAGCCTGTACTCCAGTTCTTGTATGCATAAATAAATAAATCTTTATTTAAAAAAATAGAATAATATCTGGCACAACAGTAAGCAGTCAGTTGTTACCTATTGTTATTTAACAAATATTTGTGTGCTTACTGCATGCTGGACTCTGGGCCAGATAGCATAGTTAAGCTGAATTTAACAAATAACAAAAACAAGTTCTAATTAATATGCAGGCAAAACTTTAGGTTATAATGATGAGCTGAAGAATATGAACATGAAACAACTTGTTAGATTATCGAAATATTTTGATTTCTTTGACATTTTTCATAGCAGCATATAAAGATACATATGTTTGGTCTTCTTTCCCACTTTTGATACAGAGCCCCTAAAACCCTTGGGATTTTCTAAGTAATGAATGCTTTCAGTGTCCATTGTTAGGTTAATGAGGTGACTTATAGGGGTGATTTATAGGAAGGACCAGAGAATGGGTTGCCTTTTGAATCACCATGTGATTACTGCTGAAACTTACAATCCCACCAGCCTTTGGGGAAAGAGAGGGAATAATAATTGAATCAGTTACCAATGACTCATGAATTAATCATGCCTGTATAATGATGTTTGTATTAAAACTCCAAAGGAGGGGATTCATATAGCTCCTAGATTTGGAAGCCAGAATGCTTACATATGCCACCATGGCAGAACCCAGGCTCCCTGAGGACAGAATCTCCGTTATTCAGGACACTGCCCTATATTTCTCTTCATATGGCTATTGATTTGTATCCTTTGGTAGCCTTTGTAATATAGCAGTAGGCTGAATTCATTTTCCAGAATTTTATGAGTTATTTTAGCAAATTAACCCAGCAGGGGGTTTATAGCCAGTAGAAGTGTTGGTGACAAGTAAGAATGGCACATATCAAAAAACCCAACAGCAACAAATCTTGACAAGGATGTGGAGAAAATGGAACTCTACTATACTACTGGTGGGGATGCAAGTTAATCAGCCACTATGGAAAGCCATGTGGAAGAGGTTCCACAGTCTACTAAAAATAGAGCCACCATATGACCCAGCAATTCCACTCCTAGGGAACTACCCAAAGGACACAAAAACACCGATCCAAAAGAATACCTGTACCCCTGTGTTTATTGCAGCACTATTTATACTTGGTAAGACCTAGAAACAACCCAAATGCCCAAAAATAGAGGATTGGGTCAAGAAGATGGGGTCCATATACACAATGGAATACTATTCAGCAATCAAAAAGGTAAACCAAAGTCATTTGTAGAAACATGGATGGAGCTAGAAGGGATTACACTCAGTGAAATATATTAGAAGGCAAAAGAAAAATATTGGATGGTTTCGCTTTTAGGGGGAATATAAAGGAACAAAAAAAAAAAAACAGGGGCTCAAGGGAAAGAACAATAACAATAAAAAAAACACACAAAAAGACAAAGACCAATCAAAGGCACTTGGGCAGAGTGGAGACTGTAATGAAGGCAGAAAGAGCACAAGGGACTGAGGTGACAGTGCACTGGTGAAATGGTGGTAGGAATTCCATGGGGACCACAATTGATGTCGAATATATATAAATAAATTAATTAATTTAAAAAGAATACTAGTGACAACCTGGGCTTATGATTGGCATCCTGAGTCTGGGGGTGATTGAAACCTCTAGTTTGTAGCCAGTTGGTCAGAACCACAGCTCTCACAATTTGGGCTTACAGTTAGTATCTGAAGAAAGGGGTAGTTTTGTGGGGACTGAACCCTTTACCTGTAGAATCTGATGCTGCCTCTGGGTAGAGAGTATCAGAATTAAGTTGAGTTCTCAAACACTGCTGGTGAGAATTGCTTGTTTATGTGGGGAAGCCTCCACAACATGTTGGAATTGGATCCAGAAGGCTATTAACAGGGGTTCCATTAGATATTGAATGAGTCAGTAGGGGAACATTTTATAATAAAAGTTTCCTTGATATGAGACTTTATCTTTTTGGGCCTTCCTGGTGGCACAAGGGGTTAAGCACAACACTGAAGCATCCACAGCCACTGCAGCATGAGTTTGATCCCTGGCCAAGGAGGGGACCCATATGGTGCCTCCTTTCTCACCCCTTGCTCCCTCAGCAGTGTATTTCACTCAGTCTGCCTGTTCTGTTCCCCACTCTGTCTCTGGTGAATTCTCTCACCCCCACACCTCTGGCCTGTACTCCAATTCTTGAATGCATAAATATATAAATCTTAAAAAAAAAAAGACTTTATCCTTTTGTTATATGTTTTCCTACCCTAAAACTTGGTAATTAAATTTACTTTGTAGACATACAGTGTTAATCATAAATATTTTTCAATAGTAGACTTTTGGGTCAAGTATGTCAGCTTTTTAAGCTCACAGTTTTTGTATACCAACTTATGAGAGCTTTTGTTTTTGATTTTAATAACAGATTAGTGAGAATTGATATATATATGTAATGAATATATATGGAAGCTAGGAGAATCGCTGTAACAAGATTTAAATGAAACTTTTTTTTTTAAGATTTATTTATTTATGCATACAAGCACTGGGGTACAGGCCAGAGGTGTGGGGGGGTGAGAGGATTCACCACAGAGAGCAGGAAACAGAACAGGCAGATCAACTGAAGTACACTGCTGAGGGGAGCAGCGAGCACAGCAGGAGAGGTCTGCTGCACCATGTGGGTCCCCTCCCTGGCCGGCAGCAGGGATCGAACTCATGCTGCAGTGGCTGAGGTTTGCTTCATAGTTCTTTGCTTAACCCACTGCGCCACCAGGGAGACCCAAATGAAACTTTTTTTTTTTAAAAAAAGAATAATTTATATATTTTATACTACAGACTTAAAAGAACCTACGAATGGGATTATGTGATGGACTGAGAGAGGAGGGCATGCCTTTGTAATTAAAAATGTCTTATTCAGTAAGTAGAAATATAAGGAAGAAAACAATAACAAAGAAAAGAAGAATAGAAACAAATGTGTGTATGAGTCAGCTTGCAAAGAATGCCTGGTTCATATAAATGACTCAAGCACCCTGAGCTTGATCAAGCTAGGTCCATGAGAACTACTCATACTGAATTTATTATGAGTTTTGTCTTTGCTCATGTTCCAGTATTAAAAGATTATTTACTATTTTTATTTTTATAGGGATGTGCATGCAGTCTGTCTCTGGGATGATAAAGGCCCAGCAAAAATCCATCAGGCTTTAAAAGAAGATATTCTTGAGTTTATCAAGCAAGCACAAGCAGTAAGTTCTTAATCTTGATATAAAGTTTAAGGCTTTACTCAGAGAATATCATATTTTCTGACTTTAAATGTAGGACTTCCTGAAGTATTTTTAAGATATCATACTGACTTTTGAAACTTTTGTTTTTGATAAGTATATTTTTTTAACATTAAATGATTGTTCTTTGGTTTTTTTCCCCCCTCAGTGACATTTCTGTCAAGCAGGTACATTATTTCTTGAATTAAAAGATGCATCCTTTAGAAGTCCCCCACCACCATTATTTTTTTAGCTGCACATCAGTCCACATAAATCTGGTTTTTTTTCTCATGAATAATAAAACCTCTTTGGAAGCTGACAATAATTTTCTTCAATTCCAGATACTTCTCTGATTATATTATCCTTGGACTGTCCTTTGCATTGCTGCTGCTAAGCTGAAATTCATTACTCTTGAATTGATAATATATATGTTTAATATTATTGAAATGAAGACAAAGCTCATTTAGGCATTAGGTCAATTATGCAAGAGCTAGTTTGTTTTGTTTTATTAACACCTTTGTCTTTTGGAAAAAATTAATGGAGAGGTAAAGTATATTTTCAAATCCAACTATGGCTTCACTAATGCAGTCCTCACTATTTTGAAGAAGGTCTTAAGAACACAAGATTATTTTCCTTTTTATAAAATGAAGTTTGAAAAGGCTAGAATTTCTTATTCTTAAGTTGAATTTTTTACATCTGTCGTATACACTTACTAAAAGTTGTCTGCTAGAATTGTTCTTAATAGCTACTTAAACAGTTGGAAATTAAAAATTAATTTATCTATGTGTGACTTAAAGGAAAACATTGAAATTGATTATTGATTGGTATGTATTTAATTCTGCTAATAGCCATTATTATGGTGAAGTAAGAATGGTATTGTTTTGGGTGTTACTAACAAAATGAAATGATTTATTAACATTTATTCTGCTATCTTGATAAATGATTTAAATGAAAGTGTATAGTTCAATAGGAAATTCTCTCTTAATGTAAATAAATCTATTTTCAGACTTTGCTCGGGAAAATTAAATGTTTCAATATTACAATTTTGTCAAAATTTTTTCTAGAACAGATGTAGAGATACAGTTTACACTTGCATTGGAATGCATCTCAGTTTATCTGTTTCTGAGTTTTGGTGATGATAAATTATGTTTATTTCAAATTGATAGAGCCTTATTCAGTTTCTGGAAATAGACTCACAATATCAGCTTAGATACTGTTAGCAAATGTTTAAAAAATATTTTTCACATTAGAAAGCAAAATATGCTAAAGGTTTCACTGTAACATGACTCATTAAAGTCTGAAATGTAGACCTCATCAAGAACCAGAGGTTGGGACTTAGAGTCACTACTTTAGAGCAGTCAAATCATAAGAATAAAAGTGCCAGTCATCTTCTAAAAGATTTTTAATCTTTCAGTGAATAACTTTGTGTTATTTTACTCTTTAATTACTAGACTAATTGAGCTTATTTTCTTAGGAAGGATCAAATCTCCTAAACGGGAAAGGCAGTATCATTAAAATTTTATTATAGCATTATTTAAATTGACAAAAGGGAAAGTGAAAATAAAAGTACAATGTCTGGGAAGTTATTGGGAAGTTGGCTTTTTCTTCGCTTTTTTAACATACCTTTTTTTTTCCCTCATAATACTGAAGTTTAGCAATTTGGGCTAGACTCACCAGATGTTGCTGAATCTTACTAATTTGGCAGCAATCTACTGGTGGCTCTGCAGAGACTGGATGGTCTAAGAGAGCTTTACCCACATACCTGGTATGTGACACTCAGTTGGGCCTCTGTCCCCTCAGGTGGTTTCTCATTCTTAGGAATGCCAGCCTTTGAGGTGACAGTGGAATCTACAAGATTGCTTTAGGTCTTGTCTTGAAAGTCTCACAATGCCACATGTCTGTGTTCCGTTGGTCAGAGCACCTCACAGGCCAAAATCCAGCGAGGGAGAAATAGACTCCCACTACCTTTTAGTGTGTAGTGTGTTCATAAAGTTGTGCAACCACCACCACTAGATACTCAAATTCTAGAGCATTTTCTTCTCTCCAAAACAAACTGTTCCCATTAACAATTACTCCCCTAGTGGTATCCCCTCCTAAAAAACTTGGCCAACACTGTCTTCTTTCAGCTCTATGTATTTGTTTATTTAGGACACTTCCTATGAAGTGGAGTTATATATGTGTGACCTTTTATAACTAACTTCTTTCACTTGTGGTGTTTTCATGTTTCATCTGTGTTAGCATTTATTAGTACTTCATTCCTTTTTATCACTAAATAATATTTATTGTATGATTATCCCACATTTAATTCATTAAGGGAATTTGCTGTTCTCACTTTTAGTCTGTTTTAAATAATGTTGAGATGATCATTTGTGTACAAGATTTTTGTGAATTATTTTTTTGTACATTCATTTTAGCAGATCATGATAGCCAGAAGGAAACAACCCAAATGTCCTTCAGTGGACAAGTAAATAAAATATAATATACTGATAAAATGTAATAGAATTCATCCATGAAAAGAAACAAGATACATAGTGATGTATAGTTATACTACTACTTAGATGAGCCTTGCAAGTTTTATGCATAGTTCAAGAAGCCAGCCTTAAAAGTCTACATATTATATTATTGCATTCATGCATATAAGTCCAGAACTGGTAAATTAAGTATATAGGCATAGAAAGCAAATTAGTAGTTGCTTAGTTAGAAGAGAAGAAAGCAGAGAGGATAAAGGATAAGTAGGTGATAGCTCAAAGATACATGGTTCTTGTTTTAATTGAGGTATAACATTTTAGTTTTAGGTGTCCAACATAATGATTTAATATATGTATATCTTACAAAATGAATACTACAATTAAGTCTATGAACATGTTTTACCTTCTCTGGATAGAGACGTTTTAAATTTTCTTGGCTATAATATAGTCTGTATAATAAATGAGATATTTAAAATTTATAGCATAAATGTGTTGTTATTCTTTAAGATACCTCTTATTTCAAATTCATATGATTCCCTTTTTTCAGCGAGTACTGAGCCATCAAGATGATACAGCTTTGCTAAAAGCTTATATTGTTGAATGGCGAAAATTCTTTACACAGTGTGACATTTTACCAAAGCCTTTTTGTCAACTGGAGATTACTTTAATGGGTAAACAGGGCAGCAGTAAAAAATCAAATGTAGAAGACAGTATTGTTCGAAAGGTAAGACAATTTTCCCACCATTTTCTGTTATATTCAGAAAGAGAGACTGGAGGATTTTTGAAAGTAGCTTAGACTTTAAAGGTTTTTTTTTTTCTACTTTATATGTATATTCTTTTCAGCTGTTACGGGTTTCATTGAATGTTTTTTTTCCATCCATCTGGTTTCAACTGTCCTTTATCTTTTTAGGTAATCTTAAACTGTTTATATATGTTTACATACGTCTTCAAACATTACCTTCTTTGCTTTTCCTTTTCATGTTCACATTTTAGCTTTATCTTCAGTATTTTATTTCCTTTTTCATTCCTCTTTTTCATCTTCAAATAAATTACTTCTTTTAAAAAAAATCTCTCCTTTAATTAGGTTACCTTCTGGTATCTTTATGTTTACTTGTATCTAAGAGTTGCTATCACATTTATAAACTTTTGATCACAGTTATTGTAAGATCAGTATGTACTTTGTTGATTTTCATTTTTTGCATAATGTCTAGTTAGAAACACTGTGCCCACGCACGAACAATTCATGATTTAGTGGAAACAATTCAGCTCTGAAAATGAGTAGTCTTGGTTTCCCTTTGAATTCTTCAGTCAGTAATGACCTAACCTCTTTGTCCTTTTTTATCATATATATTCCTACTGTGAGAATCAAATGGAACTATAGATTTGAAAATTTAAAAAGCCGTTTGAACTTTTAACAACTTACTACATGTTCTGATGCTTATAGCAGTACACTCAGGCAATTTAAATGTCCTGGGCATTATTTCCACTACCTAGCCTTCAAATTTATACTTATGTTGGTAGAAACACTATACATTTAGATACCCAAAGCTTCTTCAGTGTAGAAATTTAACTGCAACATGAGAAATTTGTATCCCCCTTAAAAAATAAAACACCTAAAAGTTCTAAATGGTTTTTAAGTTTGCCATTCCATAATCTTTTAGTCTCTTGGATTTTTTTTCCTTTTTACCATTCCCTTTTGATTATGAGAATGAATTTCACCTAATGATTAAGATCTTATATTTTGGGACCAGAGCTTATAGATTAAAATTTCCGTGTTGCCCCGTAAAACTGTGTAAATGTGGGAGAGTTCACTTTCCTCTCTGTGCCCCAGGTTCAACATGTCTGAAAGGGAGCTAGTGCTGGTTTCTTGACTGTGGTGATTAAGCAAGTTAATTGTGGAAATACTTAGAGCAGTGCTAGGTACATAGTAAGTGTTACATTACTATTGTTATTGTCAACACCATTGTTAATGTTGTTATTAATATATTTCCTAATCTGACAAAGTTACTTGGAGAAGTAATATTTACTCATGACTATATATGCCATTGTTCGAATGGGACATCTCTAACATGGATTTGTATATTCTTTTATTTTTTAAGTTCCAGTATCAAACATTTTAAGTTTATACTTTCACATTTATTGTTTGCTCAAACATGCATATGAGCATTTTTCACACACATAGCAGTATTTCTGAAATTCAACCTTGCAACTTTAGGGCAAGTAACATTTTGCATGTATTTCCATATTTAATCTTAACAGCCACTTGAAATTTGTATTGTTTTCTCTAATTTATACATGGCAAAGCAGGTAGATAAGTAATAGCTGAAATTAAAACCCAATTATGTTTGATTCTGAAACGCATGTTTTTTATGATTTGTGTGTATATATGGTACTTGGTATATTCGTAATTGAAATGGTTGTATATTCTGTTCTTTTTTTCCTAGCTCATGCTTGATACATGGAATGAATCAATCTTTTCAAATATAAAAAACAGACTCCAAGATAGTGCAATGAAGCTGGTACATGCTGAAAGATTAGGAGAAGCTTTTGATTCTCAGCTAGTCATTGGTGTAAGAGAATCCTATGGTATGTTCTAGTCATAATTTACTTTTCATGAAAACTCCAGCACATTAATAAAACAGTACTAAGTTATGTTTATTAGCACATAGCCATGTCTGCTTTTCATGCCTGATGTTTTTAAGAGTACACAAAGATATATACAAAAATTCATAATTCATGTGGTTAATATTTATTTTCTTCATCTCATTTCTTGACTCAATCTTTTCAGTGACCTAAGTTAGAGACATGTATCTCATATAGGTAACTAATTTTGTACTTAACATTAACAGGGAGTATGTTAATTCCATGTATACATTTGTCTTCTAACTTTTTAGTTTCTGACAATGATACTCTCGTTTGTTCTTTGAATCAGACAGGCTGTTTCCTTCAGCTAGAATACTCTTCCTCCCCCTTCTTTGTCTTCTAACTCATCTTTATTCTCTATTTCCTCATGGAAATTTCCCCTAATTCTCAGACTAAGCGAGGTCCTCTCACTTAGTGCTTCCTAGTACTTGTAATTCCCTGTCATAATATTTTGTCTAATCTGCTGTTTGATTGATCACTCTCTTTCCTACATATAGAATGCTTGGCACAAAGTAGTTCTTCATAACAAAGTATTCATGAAACTTTAGTTATCTTTCACTTTTTCCATTGTCCCTTATTTCTTTACATATAAGTCTTTACATTTTCATTAGCAACTTCCATGAAATTTATTCCTTTTGAAAAATTTTAGCATCTACCAGTTTAAGCAAATTTAAAATCTAAATCTGGATTTTTGAAACAGTCTTTTTATGCTATAATTTAACCCACTCACCAAAATTATTTTTTAATTTTTTATTGAATTAATATAGGTTTACATTGTTATTTTCATTATAGAATTCTAAGATGCCCCGTTCAGGCATTTTTGCCATACCAGCCCTCCACCAGAGAACCCATACTTTACCACTATAGACTCTTGTCCTCTTCCCTCCCTGTCTGTCTCCCTCTTCTCTGGTTGCCCCAATTCCACAGTCAGCTTTCACAGATTAATTTTTGAGTTTGGCTCTATCTCACCCTTTGTTTCTTTCCCAAAAATTATTTTTAAAGTACTGTTGGTGTTTTTATCACCCCTTAGTGGTATAGCATGCTAAGTTCAGGTTGCTTAGCCTGAGATTTACAAGTTCTCCACAAGTCTTAAGTTAGCATTCTTTCTTTCTCGTCTACAGTTCACTCAAGTAGTCTAGTTATTGTACATTCACTTGGCCTTATCCCTTTCTACTTTTGAACATTTAATTGTTTACAAATCTCAACCTATATAAATCCTATTTAATTCCTTAAGAATCAATTCAAATTCCACCTTTTCTGTGAATGTTTTCTTGATCATCCAGTCAGTCTGTTTCCACATTACCTATACTCTTTGTCACTTTACCTCTCTGTGCTATAATCTTTTTTTCTTATAGAGAAGGATTTTGTCTTATAGTTTTATGTTCATAGTCCTTTGCACATAATAACTCCTCTATTTTGTTATCTTATTTTTTGTTTTTCAGTTAACCTTTGTTCTAATCCTGAAGATAAGCTTCAAATTTATAGGGACAATTTTGAGAAGGCATACTTGGATTCAACAGAGAGATTTTATAGAACACAGGCACCCTCATATTTGCAACAAAATGGTGTACAGAATTATATGAAATATGTAAGTCAGAACTTAGTATATGTGATCATTTCAGCTATTCTTTTGATATTCTTAAAATGATTGCTATTTTACTTCTGGGCAGGCAGATGCTAAATTAAAAGAAGAAGAAAAACGAGCACTACGTTATTTAGAAACAAGACGAGAATGTAACTCTGTTGAAGCAGTAAGTAGTTTTATAGTTGCTTATTCTATTAGTTTTTTGAGTAGAGTAGCACAGGGATGGCAAATATATGATGCAGATAACATTATTAATTCTTTCTGTCTTTGACCAACACTGCTCATTGATTATAGTGCTCTCTCCTTTGTTAGAGCACAGCTTCAGAATGTATCTTATTCAGAATTCATTTCTTTTCAGGGTTAATATTCAAGATAAAATATATTTTCCAGCCCTGCTTTAAACTTTATTGTAGTTAATAAACTGTTTAAATTTTTTCCTCTTGTTTTTATTTTTTCTTTAATATGCTTAATTTTTTAATTGGTCTCCTTTTATTATGTTTTATGCATATCTAAAGTTAACCATTGTAAGTTACTTCCATGTAGCAGTTCATTCTCATTATTCACAGTAAGTTTGTAAATTGACTGTAAACACTAGTGAGTACTAAACCATCATTCCTAAGGGCTGTGTCTTCTTGTTATTAGGAATATATTTTCATATTTCATCTCGTCATCAGATGAAATGCTAAATTTTTTATAGAGAACATCAGTCTCTTATATTATTGTTTTATACTGTAAGTTCCTCATTAATAAAGGAAACTGATTAGAGGTAGTAATCATGCTATAGTTTTCTTCCTGGGTGTTTTTTTTTTTTTTTTTTTTAACATGAAGTATGAATTTAGTGTGCTTTCATAGGAAAAGTAAGACTCAAGCTTGGAGAGAATCTCAGAAATTGGGCCTACAGAGCACTCACATTGCTTCTGTTTAATTTCAGTCTTTGCAGCCTAGGAACTAGATTCAGAATTGCCTTTAAAGAAATAACATTCCAGCTTTTCTGTAACCAAGTATTTTGTAACTTATGACTTCACCTTGGCTTCTTCCATCTTGAATAATAGTCATGTTTATTCTTTGTTCAGAAAGCTGAGGGAGTTGCAGCTCCCCTCCCCACCTTTTGTTTTTTTGCCTTTCATATTGCTCAATATATTTCCTCTTTTGGTGGTTAATTAGCTTTGGTATTGACTAGTAATGGGGACTAAATTAGTGATTATTTATATAACTTCTCTACAGAAATTTAAAGCCAGGCTTGACTTCACTCGGAAGGTAGGGAGGACCTTATACAAGTGCACTGTGCTCAAAGTTATTCCCCAAAAAGACTAATCTGGTAACAGCATGAAAGTTTGGAGTAGGGTAAGACCTGAGTAGAAGTAGGAGGTTTTTGCAATACAAACAAGGTATTAGGAGTAACATAGTTTTATAGGAATGAAAAGGATAAGGTAGTAGAGGAAGACTTTACTTCCCAAAGTACAATACTGTATCAGATGTATAGGGTTATACTGGAGAGAACTGAATCAATGATGTTTCTTGAGGTTTAGCTAGGAGAATTGTACCTCCACAGAAGATCCAATATAATAATGAGTCTAAATGGGGGCTAGGAGTGTGATTTTAGTTTGATGAATTTGGGTATTCTTGACCCTAATCTTTGTTGTATACTTTTCTGTAGAAGCATGTGATATGGCATGCTTCCAGAGAAATTGTACTTTATGAGATATGTAAGGAATAGGCTTTATAGCTTGTTTTTATTTGCTTTATCTGCTCATTTTTAAAAATCAACTATTTTCATTAAAGTATGTGTAAGTATCTGGGGAACAGCACACAGAATATCAAGTATATAATAATGAATTATCACAAAGTGAACATATGTGTAAAATCACCAGAAAAATATTCAAAAATCTTTTCATTACACCCCCCTCCATATTACTGTTACCATTTTTTTCTGGAAAGGTTATCACTCTTTTAACTTTTAAGAGAATTGATGAATGAACTCTATATAGTTTGTACTGGTACAAACTGGTACAGAAGAGACATAAAGAACAAAACTGTAGATTTAATTATAATATTGGGAAATTAAGGCTTATTTCAGATGCTCTATTACAGAGTTCAGCTAAATGAGGCCATTATGTACTTAATATTTATTATGTATTTTTTTGGTTTTATTTCCGAAGAGAATTGATGTGTTAAAATGAAGTATATTTTGATAGGAGGAACCAGGAAATTACCCAAATTCTGGTATCTAATTTAATGTATCAACAGTTTTTATTGAATAATTAGTAAGAAACAAGTTATTTTCCATACTAAATGTTATTTAAAATGTATTTCAAATCCTAAAACCTTTCTTTTTTTTTTTTTTTCCTAAAATCTTTCTTAAGGGAATTATTAACCACCACAATATGCTTTGATATAGCTTAAATGTTTTCATTGATAACTTTAGTTTGTAATTACCTATTAAGCTATTCTTATTAATGGAAGACTGTTACAAAATAGGGTGGATATATTTCACTGTTAGTCACTTCTCATGATCTGTCTGATAATGCACACCAGAATTTAAGATTAAAGCATGTATTTTTTGGCATTTATATTTTTCTCTGAAAATTATTGTTGTAGTTGTTCAATTACTTTCATTGAATTGAGTCAGTATGGGACAATCTTCTAAGTCTGATTAGTTCCCAGTATACACAGGGAAACAAGTTTCTGGAACCGTATTCCGAATAGTGAGCAAATCTCACCTAGATAATATCCAGTTGGGAAGCCAGGCCTAATAAACAGATGCACATTTCAAGTAATGTTTATATAGTGCTCTGTAGCTTACTGAATTCTTTCATTTTTTAAATTCATTTCTTCAACATTCAAGGTATCTGATTACACCATCTACAAGTGATGTTGCTTTTCTAATATTAATATTTCCTGTTTTCTTCAATGGGCTAAATCCATTAATAATTACTTTTAGGGAGCTGTTCAGTAATATTGGGGATCTTTGTCTACTTCCATTTTTTTTTATGGGGAGGGAAAGTATTCACTTTTTTTATTAAGACTATATTGTCAAGAATAGCTCTCACTGGTGGCACAAGAGTTTAGGTCTCCACACTATGAAGTTATTGGCAGCCATGCAACATGAAGCCACTGTAGCATGAGTTCAATCCCTGGCCAGGGAGTTGACTACATGGTGCAGCAGACCTCTCCTGTCTCACCTGCTGCTCCCCACAGCAGTGTGTTTCAGTACATCTACCTGTTCTGCTCCCCACTCTGTCTCTAGTGAATCCTTTCAATGCCCTCTCTCACCCAGTTCCCCCACCCACATACCTCTGACTTACACCCCAGTTCTTGTATGCATAAAATAATAAAATAAATCTAGAAAAAAGAATATTATAAAGAATGTATAGCTAGATAGAGATCTCTCAGTCATAAAGCTAGTATTTTATGAAGACATGTTAGAGGCATTTCCATTAAGAACTTGGCAAAATGTTAAGAAAAGGCAAAAATGCTATTTCTGCTGCTATTTAACATTATATCAGAGGCATTAGTAAAGAAATCATATAGATCCTCCCTGGCTGATTAAAGATTAATCTCCATCATGAATGACACAGTATCTGGTCCAGGAAGTTCATGACCTACCTCTACTACAGAAACAAATGGTGATTGACATTCTTCACCCTAGGAAGGCAATAGTACCTAAGACAGAAATTCAGGGAAAACTAGTTAAAATATACAAGATACCCTCTGATGTCATCTTTGTATTTAGCGTCAGAACCCATTTTGGAGGTGGCAAGATGACTGGCTTTGGCATGATTTATGCTACCTTGGATAACACAAAGAAAAATCAACCCAAACTTAAACTTGCAAGACATGCCCTATATGAGAAGAAAAAGACCTTACGAAAACAACAAAAGGAATGCAAGAACAGAATGTAGGAGTCTGCATAGGCCAGTATTGGTGCTGGCAAAAAGAAATAGTGTCTAACAGTGAGCTGGAGACTGGACAACAGAAGGAGTAAAGATTCTGTGGTAACTTTATCTGTATCTATGGTGATTGTGTAGATTTTTCATGAATAGATTAGTTAGACCTTTGATGTGTCAGCTGTTTAGGAAAAAAATCAACTGGAGACATAAGAATATATAAACAAAAGTAAAACAGTCTTAGTTTGGAGATGATATACTAGTATATCTGGAAAACTACCCCCAAAAAATGGTTAAACTAACTCATACAATAAAATAATTCAGTAAAGTAGCAGGGCATAAAATTAACATGCAAAAGTCAATAGCCTTTATACACAGAAATAATAAACAGAATGTAATGTTAGGGAAAACCTCATGATAGCAACAAAAAAATTAAATCTTGGGAATAAATTAAACAATATGTATGAAACCTGTAAGAGGGAAAAATTGAACCACTCAAAAGACACAAATAGGCTTAAAAAAATGGAAAGATACTGTTACCAGAATCCAACCGCCTCAGTAGTGAGAGCCAGCAGGAGCAGTGAAACACTACTGCTCCACAAGTCAGTTGTGGCAGTTGCTTCTCAGAGCTCAGTAACTTCCATTTTTTTGTCTGCTGTGGCAGTTCCTCCTTAAAGCCCTTTTACTTCCTGGATTGTGGAATGAACCAATCAGGTACAAACTATGAGCTGATTGGTGCTAAATTGTCCAATCAGCCATAGGATTGGAAATGGTCCACTCAGACTCATGGATGGGGCACCCTGAAAGAGGAAATAAGCCAGTGTTGAAGAGAGCCAAGAGAGCCCTGGAAGAAATCCTCTAAAAAAGAGGAGATGATGCCAGCCCCTGAAGAAAAGCCCATTCCAGCCTCCTGAAGAAGGAAAAAGAAGGGGAAAACTCTGTTTCTGGCCTCTGAAAAAAAGAAAAAAGAAGCATCCAGGGCTGCCCTCTGAGGAGGGAAGAGAAGCCAAGGGACCCTTGTCAGAGACTGGGCCTCCAGTCCCATCTCTGACACTGCCTGAAAGGAGCACCATGGCTCTGGGCCTGGTGTCTCAGAACTTTTTGTTGTTGGTATAACCCAACAACTCACAGAGACCTGTTAATGCTGAGTGTCTCTGACACCACCTCTGCAGGACCAGTAGTGTCCATCACTACTGGCCAGTGCTGTCCAGCACTCATGGTGACCGTAATGCTATCAAGGTGAGAGTCGGCCCCTTGTGGATACAGTAAGTTCTTTGTTTCCCCTGTTTATAAAATAAATCCCATGGTAGTTGTTCCTGGAGCTTGAGGTCTCTTGTAATTGTGCACATGGGTAAGACCACATAGACAGGTAAGACCTGTTCTCTTATCAGGCACTGTCCTTTGTTAGGCTATAGCCCCTAGGCCTCTATGGTGTGGGTGTTGTATTGCTATAACCTGTGGTCCTGGTTTGTGGCCTTTGGGGGCTTTTTGGTGACTGGTCTCAAAGCCCTCTCCACACCTGTTTCAATAACCCTTGTTCTTAAACTCTGTAACTCAAAATTGCAAAGATGTCGGATCTCCTCTAAATTAATTTAAAAATTCACTGTATTACAATAAAAATAGCAACTACTGTATGAAGTTAGAAAGTTGATAACTAAAGTTTGTATGGAAAAATAAATATGTACAAATAGCCAAGAAAATATGGAAAAGTAAAACTAAAGTAGTTCTACCAGACAGTAAAACATACTGTACAAAACCACCATAGTTAAAACAGTGTGATATTGACACTTGAATTGACAGTGAACCAGTGACATGGAATAGGAAGTCCAGAATTATGTATGAGAGAAGTTGCATCTTAAATCACTGGAGGTATGTTGGACTTTTAAAAAACAAAGTGGCCCTCCTTGGTGGCGCAATGGGTTAAGCAACGCACTATGAAGCAAACTGCAGCCACTGCAGCACGAGTTCAATCCCTGATGCTGGCCGGGATGGTGACCCACATGGCACAGCAGACCTCTCCTGCCTTGCCCGCTGCTCTCCTCAGCAGCGTATTTCAGTCCCTCTGCCTGTTCTGTTCCCCACTCTGCCTCTGGTGGATCCTCTCAGCCCCCACATCTCTGGCCTGTACCCCAGTTCTTGTATTCATAAATATTTTAAAAAAATAAAAAACAAAGTGATAGGACAACTTGGTAGCCATTTAGAAAAAGATAATTAGATTTGTATTTTACACCACTGAGGAGAATAAATATCAAATGGATCTGGGATCTAAATATTAAAATTAAAAATGAAATCATGCAAGTATTAAGTGAGTTTCCTCTTTAACTTTGGTTCAGGGAAGGCTTATTAAAATGGAATTGAGAATTCTGAGTCAATAAAAGAACAATTGATAAATTTGACTGCATTAAAAAGTAAAACCACAGAGCTTCTGTGCTTCTCACGGTACCCTCCTCGGCCTCTTGGTGCCCTGGTCCATCTGAAGATAGCTTTTTCCTGCTCACAACCTGGGGGTCATGGAGTGTTTAAGACCTTAGAAGACTATGCTGGAACCTCGTTCAAAGGGAAGAACTGTACCAAACAGAATTACTCTGAAGTTTATTTTCAGGATGAATTTCTGATTTTTTTTCTGTCTTCTGGAATTACTTTTCTTTCTGTGGAAAAAAATTTGCAAAAAGACACCATAAACAAAATCAAGAGACAATTGACAATCTAGGGAAAAGTGCTTGTAGCATATACCATAAAGAGCTTCCACCCCACATATAAATAACTTATTAAAATTGAGGACCTCTCCTGTCTCACCCACTGCTCTCCTTAGCAGTGTGTTTCAGTGGATCCACCTGTTCTGTTCCCCACTCTGTCTCTGGTGAATCTTCTTACCCCACCACACTTCTGGCCTATACCCCAGTCTTATATGCATAAATAAAAATAAAATAGACCTTTTAAAAATAAATAAAATTGAGAACCCAAAAGTCCAGTAGAAAAAAGTTGGGGGAAAGATAGACAATTCATTTAAATATATACTTAATTGGCCAGCAAACATGAAAAATATTAATACTCTTTCTTACATTCTACATAAAAATGCAGAGGGAGATAGACAATAACTATTAAGCAAATGACACAATGGTAATTTTTGCAGACAAGATCCAACAATAGATACTAAAATTAATGTCCAAAAGTTTGATTTAAAATATTCAATTAGGGGTCCTTCCTTGTGGCACAATGGGTTAAGCAACACACTATGAAGCAAAATGCAACCACTGCAGCACGAGTTCAGTCCTTGCTGCCTGCCAGGGAGGGGACCCACTTGGTGTGGCAGACCTCTCCTGACTCGCCCACTGCTCCCCTCAGCAGTGTACTTCAGTGAATCTGCTTGCTCTGCTCCTCACTCTCTTTGGTGAATCCTCTCATCCCTCGCACCTCTGGTCTGTACCCCAGTTCTTGTATGCATAAATAAATCTTTAAAAAAATAATAAAATATTCAATAGGATATTTTTATAGTTTAAAAATATCTCCCAAAGAATAAAACATTAAAGGCCTCCCTGGTGGCGCAGTGGGTTAAGCAACACACTATGAAGCAAACCGCAGCCACTGCAGCACGAGTTCGATCCCTGCTGCCGGCCAGGGAGGGAAC